>OV651819.1:82311847-82349295 GCA_927349885.1 Psylliodes chrysocephalus
AAACTTCCAAAAGCCGTCTCAACAAATGCATTTTTTTAATGTATTTTTGGTTGCGGCAATGCAATTTCCGGTTTGTATAAGATAAAATGTAGGCAGATTTTTTCCAAAAAAATTTTGGAAGCGAATGCAAAAAACCGCATTCCGATCCGTCTTAGTTTAAAAACTTCCGAACTTTTGGCATTTTTAGTGCTTCATTACCTCGACTAAAACGCTACCTCTCAGTTCCGCGATTAACTAGGACAGTGGTTCTCAAACTTTTTGGTGACGGAACCTTTTTGAAAAGTGAAATATTTGACGGAGCCCTAAACACATTTCGGAAAAAGTCCTTCTTGCTCTAGCCTCTTGCCAGGTCCAACCCGTTCCTTTGCGGAGCCCCTACAAACAAAATTCTCAAAATCATATATGCCTTCCTTTTCCTGACTTCTAAAAAAAAGCTCCTCTAACCCAAATACCAAAATCGTATACTCTTTCCTCTAACTGGCTTCTAAAAAAAGAACAAACGGTTCTCCAACACAAAATACCAAAATCGTATACTCTTTTCTCTACCTGGCTTCTAAAAAAAAAGATCCTCCAACCCAAAATCCTCAAATACCAAAATCGCATACTCCTTCTAAAAAAAAACCCAAGTCCCGTTATAGCGATAGGTACGGCTTCTGTTATTTTTTTCGCGGAGCCCCCACAAAGGCTTTGCGTAGCCCCAGGACTCCGCAGAGCACATTTTGAGCAACGCTGAACTAGGATATATTATTTACGCGGAATATCATTGTTTATTTGTTTCAAAAAGTAAACGATGTTTTTGTTTAGGTATTGTTTTCCGAATGTTACGGAATTTTTATTATTTATTATACTATTTCGTGTTTATTTGTTTCAAAAAATGAACAGTGTTTTCTTGCGTTGCTTAGCAGTATAACAAATTAGTAATTGGTGCTGGATACATACAATTATTTTTTTGTTATGATGGGGGGGGGGGGGGGTACTTTCTATGGCCGGTTTTTTACTTCATGGAATATTTCTGTTGTTTACGATTTGAGAAGAAAATTTTTCAGTATTTTCGGAGGGAAAGAATATATATAAAAAAAAGTTTCTAGTAAGATGTTTGTGGAAAATGTATGTTTTAGTTCATCTAAATATTTATACAAAAGATATACAGGGCCCCCACTACCATATGTGCAGAGTGTTCACTGCACACGGACGCCATCCTTTCGGGGCGCCAAAATCCAGGTTCCAAAAAAAAAATTTAAAAAAAAATTGTAAAAAAAATTGCAAAAAAATAAAAAAAAAATTCATTTTAAAATAAAAGTTGAAAAATTAAATTAGGTATAAATACACACGAAATTTTATTAGTATATCATCCAGTTATTGCCGATTCCTTTGTTGCGAGAACATGTCAGGCGGTAGTTTCTTGATTTTTCTTGTTCAGACATGAATGCCTGGAGCGCTATAAAAGCGATGCATCGCCAGCGGCATTTTTAAACCGGTTAGTTCACTGGACTGTGCAACATAAGCATAAAAACAAGTAATCCTATACATTTTTACATTTAAACTTATTTTTATTTTGTTTACTACTTTTTTTCTAAAAAATTAAGTGTTTCATACCTGCTGACTGCCATTTCAACAATTTGATTTTTAATAAAATGGTAAGTGTTCCCTACTTTATACTATCAACATTAACCCTTTATAGGATATTGGTTAATTATTTTTTTGACTTAAATATCTTTTTATTAATTGAAATGGCATGTACGAGTTTAAAAAAGTAATTGGTTTTTATCCATAACTCTCTTAGTTTTTATGCTATCAATCTTTTTAAAAAACCATTTTGTAAGGTTTTTAAAGGCTATAAGATCAAATTAGATTACAATTTTTTCTGCCTTTATTTTTGAAAGGGTTTAAGCTAAAAGGGCTTGAACAAATTGCTTTTTACTGAACTGTGTGTGTGTGTGTGTGTGTGTGTGTGTGTGTGTGTGTGTGTGTGTGTGTGTGTGTGTGTGTGTGTGTGTGTGTGTGTGTGTGTGTGTGTGTGTGTGTGTGTGTGTGTGTGTGTGTGTGTGTGTGTGTGTGTGTGTGTGTGTGTGTGTGTGTGTGTGTGTGTGTGTGTGTGTGTGTGTGTGTGTGTGTGTGTGTGTGTGTGTGTGTGTGTGTGTGTGTGTGTGTGTGTGTGTGTGTGTGTGTGTGTGTGTGTGTGTGTGTGTGTGTGTGTGTGTGTGTGTGTGTGTGTGTGTGTGTGTGTGTGTGTGTGTGTGTGTGTGTGTGTGTGTGTGTGTGTGTGTGTGTGTGTGTGTGTGTGTGTGTGTGTGTGTGTGTGGGTGCGTGCGTGTGCGTGTGTGTGTGTGTGTGTGTGTGTGTGTGTGTGTGTGTGTGTGTATGTGTGTGCGAACCCAACGGAGGAAGGACCAAACGAAGCAAGGGGATAAAAGGCCCCGATCTGAGTCGCAGACTCCCCATACTCGAAGTGGAACTAAGCGGGCCAGAAATGCTCCGGCATCGGCTGGCTCGTACAGCGACACTTTGAGGGGTATCCGACTGGCTGTCATCCAGAGAAGGCATCCAGATACAACCGTAGACCAAGCACAAGGAGACTTGGTACAAGAAACTCTCGTGGAAAGGCTCTACGCTACCCCTTCAGGCAGTGAAGGAGCACCACAGTTCCACAGAACATCGTGTAGCGCAGGGGTCATTTGGATGACCTGCGCTAACCAGCAGACCGCGGACTGGTTAAGGAGGATGGTCGGCACTCTGGGAAACCTTTGGGAGGGCGCGGATTTGACCGTTGTTGAATCTAAGGACCTCCCGAGAAGACTCAGGTTTTCATCCCGGACGAGTCCGAGGTTGAAAAAGTCAGGGGACTTCTTCAATCCCAGAATACGGAACTAAAGACGCCAAAATGGCTTTTAATGAGTAGAAAAATTGAAAAAGAAGGGCAACTCCTAGCCTTTTCAATTGACGAAGCGTCGTACGGGGCCTTCGAGAGGTCACAATTCCGGGCCTATTATAAGCCTATTATAGGCTGACGAACTTGCTAAAAGAGGGTCAGAAGAAACACCAGAACCAGACACAAACCCACGAGTACCAAAAAGTACAGTCCGGGGTTTCATAAACGACTGGATTCGGGAACAACATATCAATTACTGGGGAAACACCCCAAAACAGGCACATGGAAAAGCCTTCATAGGCAGACCATGTCCCAAAAGACCTGGAGAACTACTCTCAATAGGAACCAGTTGAAAGTGATAACAGGGTTCATGACTGGGCACGCCCCAGTAAAGGGACACTTGAACAAAATTAGCATGTACAATGGGGAACTCATGTGCCGACTATGTCACAAGAAACCAGAAACGGCCAAACACATACTGTGCGAATGCGAAGCTCTAGATCGCAAAAGACAGGCTCTTTTTGGACAACCCCAGGTTGATCCAAAAACGTATAGAACCCGCTCACCCAAGGATCTGTGCAAACTTGTACAAGGTACAAAGGTAACAGAGTGGGTGCTATGAACTAACATGGGGTAAAACACAATAAGCCAATAGGCTTCAGTGTTATTCGGAAATACATAGTCAGACAAGCCCGGGAAAAAAAGGTGTCAGATGCTACAATAAACTTTTTTAATCTTGTGCAAGAGTTAAATAATTTTTTATCGTCATCCACAAAACGGTGGGATGTTATGAGAAAAAATGTCCCCGGGTTAAGTTTAAAGCCTCTAAGTGAGACAAGATGGTCCAGCAGAATTGATGCAATAAAGCCCCTTAAACTTTATTTAATTAAGGTTTGCGAAAGTCTTCTAGAATTAGCTGAAGATAATTCCTTTCACATTGATATATAGCGAGTTCCCTCTTAACGTCTGTACAAAATTTTCAATTTTTTTGCGGAATTATTATTTGGTATGACGTTTAATTTCATATAAATATTGTCTGCAAACAAATACAAAGTGTTACAATTAATATTAAAGTACGCCAAACCTACCTAAAAAAATTTGTTAATCACCTCCTGCAATATAGATCTGACCAATAATTTCAAGAAATTCTTGTACAATCCAAAGAAGTAGCACTCTTTCTCGAAATTGAAGAAGAGTTTCCACCCTTACCAACGGTCAGGAGGAAATTTAAACCAAAACTGTTTGTCTATGAACACCGAGATGAGACCCCTTATGATCCAAAAACCGTCTTTAAAATTAGTTTTTACTTAAAAATTATAGATCAAACTTTAAGCTCTCTAAAAAACCAATTGGACTTATTAAATTAGTATGATAATATTTTTGGATTTTTTAGCGACATATTCAAATTAAGTGACAACGATCTTTTAAAACGTTGTTCTGTTCTTGGAAAACGACTGACAGATCAAGATAATAAGGATATAGACTCCAATAATTTGTTTAATGAATTTAAAGCGTTAAAGTTGTTTTCATTACTTGATGATACTGGCTCCTTAAGTATTTTTCAATATTTATTTGAAAACAATTTAATCTCCACCCTTCCAAACGTAAGCATTTCAGTAAGAATTCTTCTGACATTGTTCTGTATCTGTAGCTTCTGCCAAAGTTAAAAATCTTTAAAAATTATTTAAGATCGACAATGCTTCAAGAAAATTGTCTGGGCTAGCAATATTAGCAATTGAACAAGAAATTTTTGATGGTATACATTTTAGCGATGTAATTAATGAATTTGCAAGAGCAAAGTCTTGGAAAATATCGCTACTATAATAGTTAGTTTTTATTTTTCTATTGTACGTAGTTATTTATTTTGATTTTATAACGAAGTTACCTAGGTATTCGTTATCAGAAATATCTGCATATTTATTAAAATATCCAAGTATAAGTAGAAAGTAGTACTTACATACATGTAGACATTTGGCAATATTTCTGTTATTTGTTCCTAAAAATAATGTGATTGTTAGTTTTCGGTTATTTTATAGTATTTTTAAACAACGTGTCTGCAGGGTCGGACTGGCTAAATTTGGCCCCATCGGCACCACGAGTAATTGGCCCTCATCCTACTCTCTTTGAAAAACTCGATTATTTCCATAAAGGCGATTAATTACATTTAAAATAAATATATTTAGAATTTATATATTAAAAAATAGTGTTAAAATAGTAGATAGTCCAAAATCATGAAAATTTCAAGTACTTTGCGACCGTTTCAAATAATCTAAAAAAACTGTAAAATTATGCGTTTAAAACATAATATAAATACTGTGTAGGCAATAAATAAAAAATAAAGGTTAATTTTTATATAAAACATTTTTAATTTTTAAAATAGACAACAAAACGAAAAATTTTAAGATATTAAAACCAAAATAAATAAAAACAAAAGTAAAAAATCACAAATTAACATTAAAAAAAACTGACTTTCATAAAGAACAACAAATAAGAAAATTAATATTACATAGTTAAAAATAGGAGTGCAAATAAGTAAGTGCTATTTGACTAAATCTGACTAAAAATTTCACAAAATATAACGCTGTACACAGACATAAATAATTAAAATGAACAGGTACACGTACAAAATCATAAAACAAAATAAAACTACCATTCTTAAAGGACATAACAAAAATAAAAAAACAGCCTATTAATGATAGGTATATACAATCACAAAACACGAAGCTTAAAAAGTCAAAGCATATGGAAGCTAACTTATCGATAATTTTTTCTGGTTTAATACTATTTAAGATGTCTCTTTCCGTATTCATTAATATTAGGGCCTGGAATAATTCTAGGCCAGTCTATTTTTACTTTCCTATCTGTATACAGATATAAGGAAAGTATAGGAATCATGATTTTTTTCGATCTCGAGTTTTCGACGGATTTTTACGTTTTGAGGTCCCCTGAATCCGTTTTGACTATTTTCGCGATGATGTCTGTCTGTGTGTGTGTGTGTGTGTGTGTGTGTGTGTGTGTGTGTGTGTGTGTGTGTGTGTGTGTGTGTGTGTGTGTGTGTGTGTGTGTGTGTGTGTGTGTGTGTGTGTGTGTGTGTGTGTGTGTGTGTGTGTGTGTGTGTGTGTGTGTGTGTGTGTGTGTGTGTGTGTGTGTGTGTGTGTGTGTGTGTGTGTGTGTGTGTGTGTGTGTGTGTGTGTGTGTGTGTGTGTGTGTGTGTGTGTGTGTGTGTGTGTGTGTGTGTGTGTGTGTGTGTGTGTGTGTGTGTGTGTGTGTGTGTGTGTGTGTGTGTGTGTGTGTGTGTGTGTGTGTGTGTGTGTGTGTGTGTGTGTGTGTGTGTGTGTGTGTGTGTGTGTGTGTGTGTGTGTGTGTGTGTGTGTGTGTGTGTGTGTGTGTGTGTGTGTGTGTGTGTGTGTGTGTGTGTGTGTGTGTGTGTGTGTGTGTGTGTGTGTGTGTGTGTGTGTGTGTGTGTGTGTGTGTGTGTGTGTGTGTGTGTGTGTGTGTGTGTGTGTGTGTGTGTGTGTGTGTGTGTGTGTGTGTGTGTGTGTGTGTGTGTGTGTGTGTGTGTGTGTGTGTGTGTGTGTGTGTGTGTGTGTGTGTGTGTGTGTGTGTGTGTGTGTGTGTGTGTGTGTGTGTGTGTGTGTGTGTGTGTGTGTGTGTGTGTGTGTGTGTGTGTGTGTGTGTGTGTGTGTGTGTGTGTGTGTGTGTGTGTGTGTGTGTGTGTGTGTGTGTGTGTGTGTGTGTGTGTGTGTGTGTGTGTGTGTGTGTGTGTGTGTGTGTGTGTGTGTGTGTGTGTGTGTGTGTGTGTGTGTGTGTGTGTGTGTGTGTGTGTGTGTGTGTGTGTGTGTGTGTGTGTGTGTGTGTGTGTGTGTGTGTGTGTGTGTGTGTGTGTGTGTGTGTGTGTGTGTGTGTGTGTGTGTGTGTGTGTGTCTGTATGTCGCATAAATCATGAACCGATATACAGAAAAACACCAAATTTTAAACTTAAGCTTTATTCCAGCGTCTTATGTACTGATTAGATTTTGGGCAGAGTCGGAACATCTGGGGGGGTACTTTATAAGTGGTCATTTTTATATTTTATGGAATATATCTGTTATTTACGTTTGGGGAAGAAATTTCTTTAAATAAAAGTTACTTCTTATATTATTATCTATAATTTTTGTTCCATACAAAATTTTCCTAAAATGGTCCGTATTCGAGAAATTTGGAGAAGAAAATTGTTTAAATAAAAGTTACTTCTAATATTATCTATAATTTTTGCTTTTGTCAAAATTTCCTGAAATGGTCCGTATTCGAGAAATTTGACAAAATGTGCAAAATTCTGATTTTTATGAAAATTGTTGAACTAAAAGTTGTTTGCGATATCGATCTCTATAATTTTTGTTTATACATGATTTTTCTAAAATGGACCGTAATGGAAAAATTGTAGGAAAAGTGCTAAATTTAAAATTTTCAGTATTTTCGTTTTCAATGAATATCTATAGAAAAATGTTTTGAGGTAGATGTATGTGGACAATGTATATATTTAGTTTATCCTCAACATTTATAGAGATGCTGCAATATGTTGTACAAAATAACTGGAAAAGCCTATAATAACTAGATAGGAAAGTCAGGTTTTTAATAGAGAAAATACTCGTTCTCATGTCACTTGAGTGCAATATAAAGTAATTAAAAACTTATAAAGTATATACAAACTTGAAAAAGTGGATATATGCATATTGTATTCTCTTAAAATTTTAAAAGTGCAGTGTACGCAACCTATATATTCATTTGTTTCAGACTTACTTATGCAGAGGACTGTTTTTACATTTTTTTTTTAATATCCGTGTATATTTGTGTAAAACTCAATAATTATTTTTTTAATTCCACATTATCGATCCTAATCTTTTCTGCAATATCAGTTAATTTGGAGTCACTTAATAAATCCAAGCTCTGGCTTATACTTTGAATTGCCTAATTAATTACTGATTTAAATACTTCAAATTTTTTCATTGGATCGGTAATAACGGAATCTTCAGTTGTTTCGTTTACTCTACGTTTCCTTTTTCTTAATATTTGTTGTGGCAGCTCATGTTCAATTACAATATCTTTGCTTCTAAAGGTCTTAATTTGATTTATATAATTTAAAAAGGCATTCGTCTTTTTAACAATTAAATCAAATTTGTCATACATTTCATTTACCATTGATTTCCCATTTGTTACCAAATGGTATGCTTGGATAAAATCAATATCTTCTGTATGAAGATAATTTGAGGCGGGAGTCACGTATTCAAAAATTTTTATTTCTAATAAAGCAAGTATAAACGTAGAATAAATTTCTTTAGAATTGTCATCAAACGTGCCAAATAAATTAGAAACAGCCTTACTCTTTGCCCACCATCTAGTTTCTCCAAATTTTTGTAATCTTTTAACATGGGTGTGAGCAGATTTTAACGTTTCCCATAAATGAACTCTTTTATGTGACTCTAAAATGAAACATGATACTCGATTTAACAAACTAAAATAAGATTTAATTTTTTGATTACAATGAGTGATATCACAAACAACTAAATTAAGTATATGTGTTAAAACAAGAAAGAACAATAAGAAAATGCAGGCCTCACTCCTCGTAAACAAAGTAACCTAACGCAGAACGCACAGGACTAAGATAACTTGCGCTTGGCAATCTCTATTAAACAAATCGTCTCAGCAGCCTAGACTGCACCAATGTTGCCAGATTTCCTTGATTTTGTTAAATTATTGTAAACAACATTTTTATGATGGTTTTTTGATTTATTTCTGGTGCTTGACCGTTGGCCCCCAAAAGGGTTTGGCCCCGTCGGCAAATGCCGACTTGCCGACCGGGCCAGTCCGACACTGCGTGTCTGTACCCCTTTAGTTAAGTAAATGCTTTAACATGCGTGTGAACAAGAATTTATTTTAATTTATTTTGTTATGATTTTATTCTGTTTGTTTCATTTTGATATTCTAGTCTACAAATAAATATGACTTCTAAAGTTGAGTTTTTTCTTTATTTCAAGCACCTACCTACATACCTTTAAAAAAATAAATAAAAAAACATGATCCAAAATGCCTTAAGGGGCGCCAAAATCCTTTTTTGCACACAGGCGCCAGTAGCCCTTACGGGGGCCCTGAAGATATGATACAAAAGATTGTACAAAATAACCGGGAAAAGCATGTAATAACTAGACAGGAAAGTCATGTTTTCGACACATCTGAATTAAGCATTATTATATAGAATACCTTAATTTTTATATATTTTTATAAATACAACTGAACCATATAATTTATTTATTTTCCCATCGTCGTAATATTTACAAATTAGAAATAACGTGTATTACAATCATATTAGTGTTCTAGGGTTAATAAAACATTTACACACTTGAAAATACCTTCGTTCGTTTCATTTCTTTATCTATATCTACATTATATCTACAACCTTTTATTAACTCATTATTTATTTCTACTGATATTTCGTAAATACTTTAAAATTTTAAATATAATTCAAGTCCATATTAAGTAAAGAAAATAAATTTTATCTCAAACTTATCGAATAATCAATTTTCATTTTTTTTTTTCTTTTATCTTAATTGAACACATATTTTTAACAACGATTGTGAAGATGTATCTAAATATTTATACTCGTCAGGGTCGCCAAGGTTTCGCAAACATTACAGGAACTGGTTTAAGACGTGTTTTGTAGTCAATCGACTAAAAAATCTAAAATTTACTTAATAAACACCAAAGATAAAGGTATCTGAAAATTAAAATGTAAATAATCAACGTAAATTCTTGTAATTCTAAAAGAGTAAGAAATTTCGATGATTATAATATAAACTTAAATACAAGGTGTCTCAATAATCCGTAACTGTTCTATATATCAATTTGTGTTATAGACACGCAAACAAGTTTTAAACAAAAGTTATACGTACCTGAAAAAAGCATATTTTAAAGATATTTTTGGATATACAGGGTGTTGCGTTTTAGCCCTGCAACTAAAAATGTATGTTTTTGAAATGGAACACCATGTATATTATTTTTAGAATGGTTTGGTAATACTTTATTCAACCATAGGATGTTTTTAAAAAATAATACCGTGTTGCCAAGCAAATTAGAAAATAATGCAGACCCCAAATTAATTTTTCATAATTTAGGTAACTAGGTTTACACTGATTTTTTATATAGAGTTTTTGGGGGAAACATATCTGAAATCAAATGCCAATATGTCATCAGTGCGTAATTAATCGATAGCTGTATTATTATTAGAAAAAGAAAAAAAAATATGAAGGTTGTATGACCATATTTATTAATTATTCTAAAATATACAGGGTAATCCACAAACAAGGTGCTCACCAAATCTATACTTATTTGATCCATTTCGGATTATTTATTCTTGTATTGTTTAATATAGGCTGCGTTTGAAAAATACCTCGTTTTACTCTTTTTACTCCGACCTCCTCCTCCTCCTCCTCCTCCTCCTCCTCCTCCTCCTCCTCCTCCTCCTCCTCCTCCTCCTCCTCCTCCTCCTCCTCCCTCCTCCTCCTCCTCCTCCTCCTCCTCCTCCTCCTCCTCCTCCTCCTCCTCCTCCTCCTCCTCCTCCTCCTCCTCCTCCTCCTCCTCCTCCTCCTCCTCCTCCTCCTCCTCCTCCTCCTCCTCCTCCTCCTCCTCCTCCTCCTCCTCCTCCTCCTCCTCCTCCTCCTCCTCCTCCTCCTCCTCCTCCTCCTCCTCCTCCTCCTCCTCCTCCTCCTCCTCCTCCTCCTCCTCCTCCTCCTCCTCCTCCTCCTCCTCCTCCTCCTCCTCCTCCTCCTCCTTCTCCTCCTCCTCCTCCTCCTCCTCCTCCTCCTCCTCCTCCTCCTCCTCCTCCTCCTCCTCCTCCTCCTCCTCCTCCTCCTCCTCCTCCTCCTCCTCCTCCTCCTCCTCCTCCTCCTCCGAAGTAGTCTCCGAAACGTTATCGAAAGAATGCAATCTTTCTCCACAAATTATTACTTGGCCAAATTACTATATATTTTAAAGTTTTAATTCCTTTCAGTTTCCGGGGAAAAAACGTGCAGATGCCGTCACTACATCTTAACCAAATTTATACAGTATCACCCCTGAGGTACCCCCTTACTACCAAAAAAAGAATCATTGAAATCGGACACCGTGTTAAATAATTATCGCTGAGCATACATAAAAAAAATATTTTTTAAATATTGCGACGAATTGAGAACCTCCCTCCTCCTTTTTTGAAGTCGGTTAAAAATAGGAGTAAAAGTTTATATAAACATAGGTCTGAAAACGTTTCGTTTTCGAGATACAGGGTGTTATAAGTAAAGTCCAGATGAAACATGTTTTTAAATATTTTCTAAAATTTCTTTAGTTACCGGTTTTTCAAAGTTAAAAAAAATTTCTAGTTCTACAGACCTACTAATTATTGTTTACACTTTCGAATAAGGTAACATGCTTTTCTCTTGAAAATGGCGCGTCCTAGCGAGATGCAACAAATGTAGCTTTATAATACAGAAAATATTGGTTTTCCAAATTTTATAGTCAAACAATCTGATGTGTCCAACACATGACTTTCCTATCTAGTTAATATAGGCTTTTTCTGGTTATTTTGTACAACTTATTGCAGTACCTCTATAAATGTTTAGAGGATAAACTAAATATATACATTTTCCACATACATCTACCTCGAAACATTTTTCTATAGTTATTCATTGAAAAGGAAAATATTGAAAAATTTTAAATTTAGCAATTTTTCTACAATTTTTCCATTACGGTCCATTTTAGAAAAATCATGTAAAAACAAAAATTATAGAGATCGATATCGCAAACAACTTTTAGTTCAACAATTTTCATAAAAATCAGAATTTTGCACATTTTGTAAAATTTCTCGAATAAGGTCCATTTTAGAGAAATTATGTATAGAATAAAAATTATAAAGAATTATATTTCAAATAACTTTTTTTTGAAAAATTTTTATAAATTAAATATTTTTTTTACATTTTGTCAAATTTCCCGAATACGGACCATTTTAGAAAATTTCTACCATGTTTGGTTTTTCTTATTTTAATTGTGTAAATAATTAAATGAATTCATATTTTACAATTTTTACAATAGATAAATAAAAAATTGGGTAACAATTACTTTTGGCATAATAAAACACATTTATATTGAGATATTTTTAAATTATTCAGTTTATTTAATCTTTTTCTAAATATATGCAGTAAAGTTGTTGACATAAGGCGCATATTTCTTCTAGACCCCTTCAGCAGTGACGCTGTAGCTTTTAATGCTTAAACATTAGCATATTTATCCAGTTTGTCGTTAACATTATTTCAAAACACATCCACCCTTTATATATCCTTCCCTAGTTGACTTGTTGAACGTTAAGACTTATCTATGACTTTTAAGTAACAAATAGTTCCTTCATTCTATTTATACAGATGTACGACTTATATCGCCAATAATCTGCTATTTTATAGACCAAATAACACAATCAACAAGAAAGTTTACTTTATATTTTAGTTCAAACAAACCCGAAGAGTCAGTTTCATGTTCTTATTTGATAAAATTTTCACCGTGAGTGCAAACAGGAAAAAGGTTCTCTTTGTTGATTGAATTATGTTATCTTTTAAAAATACGAGTATACCGAGAATAAATAGAGACTTTTCTGTACATTTCTTAATCTTAAAAGGTTTTTTTTTGTATAAAATTTAACTATATTTTTCATATTTACTGTATGGTTAAAATGAAAGGCGGGACGAGGCCTATGTAAACGATACACCATTTGAAAGGCACAATTATATCAATAATTCTAACTAATTGAGACCACTTAGGAAAGCGACACCTGTTGCACTATTTAGTCTTATAGGAAGTCACACGCGTGTAGATAAATGACATATCTTGATTACTATACGGTGCAAGAGAGACGTCAGACACGCCCAATATAGGGCGCTGCCTTAGACTAGGTAATAAAGAGAGGACTCATAACGCCGCTGAAAATTTTGTTCCATTCTGACACCAACGATATTCGACCAAAGGCGTAACAAATTGGAAATACAAAAACAAACTTTAATTTATGTTATTAGTACTTTATTGATCTTTTTAGATATAAAGCAAGTTCAAAGCGTAAAATTTAAAATAGATAAGAATCAAGAAAAAAATATTGAAATAAACTGAATGAAATCGTTTACATAATAAAATGAGTGTTTTTTTTTTAAATTCCGCAAATAATGATCTACATGTAGGGGAAACCGGGGCTAGTTGACTAATGAGGTTAGTTGACTAACTGTCTGTAATTTTTGTGTAATCTCATAGATGGTGCTACAAATGCAATTTTTGTACTTATCGGTATTAGATCCGCTATTAGAGGTGTCACTGTGATGAACGGTCGTGTTTTGTGTCAGTGAGAATAATTAATCCAAAATCATCGTTGGTAAGTTATAATTTTTGTACTAATAAATTATCAATTATTGTTCTTTAAGTTCAGTTTTATTTGTTCTTATCAATATTTTCTGAAAACTAGATCACTTAACTATATGATTTTATATATTTCAACCATACAGTTGGTCGCGTGTATTTAGATGCAGCCTAAAAGTATGATTACATCATACGGGGCTTGTTGACTAAGCATATATGGGGTTAGTGGACTATGGTAGTCAACTAACCCCTAGGTAGATTTTGGTTTGTAAAAAATACGAGAAGGTTAATTATCTCAGAATCCGGCGAAATTACATTGGTAAAATTTGTTATAATATGGTAATTTGGGCCACTGAATTTAAAAATCGAATCGGTGACGTTGCCAGCTGTCTCTATTATTCTGGTTTTACCTACTGTAATATCTTCTTTGCTACAGTCATAAACATGTGAACTTACAAGAAAAAAACTGAGAAAGGCAAAACACCACCTGATGTTATGTTAAGGGCAGTCAGAATGGTCATAAACGAAGGTAGGAGTGTTAACCCTAGAGCGGTATCGTACGTAAAATTTACGTGTGGTTTGTAGCGAAAGGGCCCTCTCCACTAATTCTTTTGAGTCACGATCTTGAGCTTTCAGCAGTGCCTCAGGAAGCATACACTTGTGAAGATTTCTAGGTATCAGAGTTGCAACTATTTAGCAAAAGAAGATATGGCTTGATTTTGAAAAGTATACATGTAAGAAATACGCATCGTTACCAATAAGCAGTTATTTGTTGTACGTTTATCTGACGTATCGCCAAGCTTAAAATTTTAGGCTTTGCTTATTTCTTAACCACTGTCGCTGCAAATGGCCCTATGTGTCTTTTACAATATAATAAACATGGCTTGCATGAATTCATACATAATTTAGTCACACAATGTTAAAGCTTTAGGTGGTAAAACTTTAACACGTTTTGAGTACTTCACAAAGGTCTTATTAAACCATGGCAATCACAACGTCAACAAATAGGATACCTAAGTACAGTAAGTGCAATAGATATCTATTAAATAAACCTTTTTACCCAGTACAAATATCGAAAGGAAGGGGATCAAAAAAAGGACCTTTGCCATCTTTGTCCTACATTTAACGAAAGAATGGCAACTACGTACTGCGTAAAATGTACCAAAACAGTATATGTGGAATACCAAATAAAAATATGAAGGTGTTTTAAAAAAATCAAATGAAAAAATGTTCTCTTTATTTTTAAATTTAGATACTGTAATTTTTTCATTTTAAAATATTGTTTTGTTATTAAAATGTTAAAAACACTATTTTATGTTCCGATTAAAAAAAAACTTATGAAACAGGTAATTTTACAAAGTGTACATGTAAAATTTGCGAATGCGTAAATTTTACGTGTCCATACCAACAAGCGGTAAAAATTAAACGATACTATTCTAAAGTTAACAGCATTGCCAAAGACTTCACTATCTCACAAAAAATACTTAACCGCTACGTTAAAAAAGCCAGAACGCAGAACGGAGATGGTGCTGAACTTGAATTGGAACGTGTTGGGTATTTTAATAAAAGACAAATTTTTTCTCAACAACACGAAACTGTATTAGCTGATTACTTGAAACGAGAATCGGATATTTACTACGGATTAACACCTAAGGAACTTAGAAAATTTGCATATCAATACGCAAGCGCAAATAAGTTTGAGGTTCCAGCAAGCTGGACTTTGAATAAAATGACAGGTGCAGACTGGGCTGCTGCTTTTATGAAAAGAAATAATACTATCTTTAAGATGCCCACAAGAGCTACTTCCTTCAACAAAACAAATGTGAACATGTTTTTCTCCAATTTAAAGACCGTATATAATCGTTTATATTTAGAACCCTCAGATATATGAAACTTCGACGAAACAGGCATAACAACGGTCCAGAAACCAGACAGGATAATTGTAAGACGTGGTGTTAAGCAGATAGGAAAACTCACGTCCGCTGAAAGAGAAACGCTTGTAACTTTAACTGTAGCAGTGTCTGTAAGTGGCAATTCTATTCCGCCATTTTTTATTTTTCCAAGGGTGAACTTTCGTGACCATTTTATCAGAGACGGACCTGTTGGAAGCGTGGGGGATGCCAATCTATCTGGTTGGATGAAAGAAGAACATTTTATCAAATTTGTTAACCATTTTCTCCACAATGTGAGATGTTCGAAGGAAAGGCTCGTACTTTTATTGCTCGATAATCACGAGTCCCATCTTTCAATAACAGCTTTATATATTTGTGAGGAAAACGGTGTAACAGTTTTATCTTTCCCACCGCCCTGTTCCCATAAATTACAACCACTAGATAGAAGCGTTTACGGTCCACTGAAAAAATACTGTAACTCAGCTATTGACAATTGGATGATGAATAATGTGGGCAAGACTTTTTCCATATATGACATCCCAGGAATTGTCAAAATGACGCTCCCACTGGCTGCTACCCCGACAAATATTACGGCGGGCTTTGTAAAAACAGAAATTTGCCCTTACAATGATAATATTTTCCAGGACATTGAATTTTTGGCCTCATATGTGACAGATAGACCAGCACCCAACCCCGAAGGAGATGAAATTGACAGACGCCAAGTAAACGAATTGGAAGAAAAACAAGCGAACGAACTGGAAGAAGAACAAGTAAACGAAGAGGAAGAAGCCCAAGCAAACGAAGTGGAAGAAGAAAGTGAATGAAGTGGAAGAAGATAAAGTAAACGAAGTGGATGAACCAACTGAAGAAACTCGTAAAGATGCTTTGTTAGGTCCTGAGAAAGTCAGGCCGTTTCTCAAAGCTGGCCCGAGACAAAACACCAGGAAAGCAAGAAAAAAGAGACAAACTGCTATTTTAACCGACACTCCTATCAAAGACGCTCTACAACAAGAAAAAGAGAATACGAAAAAAAGAAAGTTACTGTAAAAAAAAAAATGTTGAGAAGAAAAAGAAGCCTGAGAAGAAAAATATAAAAAGCGCCAAAGTTACCGACGGCCGAAGGTTTCTTTTCCGTGAGGAAGAACCGGTCGAATCTACATCTCGCATCACTACAAAAGACGAGACATCCTCAGAATCGGACGATGAGAACGAGTGCCTGGTATGTGACGAATCTTATCGTATTAGCACAAGGGGTGAGGAGTGGGTGCAATGCACAAGCTGCCACAGATGGGCCCATGACAAATGTGTAGGCAACTCAAATCGTATTTTTTATAGGTGCATAAACTGTGACTCAGATGATGATTTGTAGGTTTTTTCTTGTTTATCGCACTACTGCTTGTGTATTTTAAGAAAATAAACATTTATTTTATGACTACATTGTTTTTTCTCATTAATAAACTAAAAGTCAACTAACCCCTTCGTGTATGTCAACTAACCCCGTATACGGGGCTGGTTGACTTATCTATTCATTAATATAAAAGTGTCAAATATTTTTGTTCCAAGTTATAGTAAACCAAAATTATTAATAGAAATCAAATGCATAAACAATTTACGAACTTTTGACATGCTACAGATCAACAACAATCAAATAATAATTTAAAAAAAAATAAGATGTGAAAATTTAGTCAACTAGCCCCGGTCTCCCCCATTACAAAAAGTTGGCACAGACACGTTTTAAAGACATCTTAAAGACGTTTGTTTACGACGTTCGTGACGTTTTAAAGATGTACGCTAAAATTCAAAATATGTTTTAAAGGCGTCTATAGGACGTACATTGTTACAAAACAAGGCGTCTTTAGGACATCCAATTTTGTACGTTTTTAAGACATCCAGTTTTGTACGTCTTGGACGTGTTTAAGCCGTCTATTTACTTGATCGGAATTCGTTTAAAAAAATAAATAAATACTTGTCTACTATATTTAATACTGTTTATTATACATTATTAAATTATTAAAACTGACACATAGAGTAAATATTATTTTACATTGTTGTAAAAAATAATTAGAAAATAACTTGATTATTTACACCAGTTTTACAAGTAAAAGAGAAACTAGTATTTGGTATATCTTGTTTAGTTTTTAAAAATATATGATCTATACAGTTAGTAGAATCACCCTGTTCATTTGTTGAAGCATTTATTAATGATACAAAATTAAATTCACTCATTAAATTTAAATATTTACTTACAATTTCATTTTGTTCTCCTTTTGAGATATCTATATTTATATCTCCAACCAGATAGTGTTGTACTAAAAAGTTTTTGGTTTGTTCCAGATATAAGCGCAAGGAATTGATAAAAGTCTCTTTATCGCCAGCAGGAGACCTATATATTGATGTGATTAACACGTATTTGTTCCTATCAACTTCAACCTTCACCTCTACAACCCTACAGTATGCAATATCTACATTTCTATATGTATATTCTAAGCCTTTTTTAACGTATACCACCACTCCGTCGTTTTTATTGAAAGATCCCTCACTATACATTACATTATAATTATTAATTTTATGGCAATTTATATCCAGAACTTTAAAGGTTTCTGTCAAGACAATTATTTCAAAGTCAAAGTTATGTGATGCAAATAAATTTTTTACCCATCTAATAATCTTTTATGGTATTAATTTTAGCCAAAGCGTCTTTAACTAATGTCCTTGTAGCATATAATTTTGTTGAATTATTGTTTTAAGGTGTTTTTCTAAAAAATAAGACAATATTAAAGTGAGGTTATGAAATTAAAATGCAAATAAATTAAAACTTACCGATTTTAAAGATAATGTTTGCTAGTTCAGGTATACCACAGTTCCAATAATGGCAAATAAATAATATAAAAAGACTATATATAGAAACACACAACTACGAAAAAGTAATGATAATGTCCACAGACTGACGCAAAAAACAGTGGCTGTCCTGAGAAGAAGGCAGCCAGAGGAAGAACACGACTTGATACGCGCGTGCGAGATTATGCAATCAGCCAACGACAATGACGATCATACATGTGCTGCAGGCAGCGCCAAGAACGGTGGCACCATATCCAAATATAGCGAACATTTAAAACGTCCTAAAAAACAAAGACATTTTAAACCGTCCGTTTTGCATACCAGGACGTTTAAACGAAAGTAAAACATGAACTGGACATATTTAAGATGCAGTGTGCTATTAGGTATTATCAAATTAAGCTACTAAGAAAAATTATACACAAATGAAGATAAAATTATTACTGACCCTTAAATAATACTAATTTGGTATAATAACAAAAAGTTTTAGCGAAACAGCTCTTTTTTATATCTTTTAAGTTTTTCCTTTAAAAGGAAAGACGTGTATTTCGTGCAAAACTTTTTAATTAATAAATGCAAAGCGCTTTCGGCTTATTAGCCATCATCAGTGGTTATCTACAAAAAATGTGGTTGTAAACTTACAATTTAAAAAATATAAATCTGTTTAAGACTTTTAAGTCAAGAGTTAAAATTGTATATATATACGGTTGTTTGAACAAATTAACAATTAAAAGATACAAACAAAGTGACAAAAATCCAGTATTGGGAATAGTGAGTGTGGGATAAGCCCTTACAAATCATATCTGATCTCCAGAGGCAAGTTAGCTTGTGTGGAATTAAGGAATTATACCACCTTCACCATTCGCACAATTGAAAACAAGTTAACAAATTAGTTAAAATTTAAAGAAATTTACAAATAGAGGGTGACTGTGGAAAATATATATGGAAATTTGAATCTAGAATACAATAGTTAATATGAAGAAAGTTAAACGCAGAAGGCCAAAGTAAAAAACTGAAGGTTTTTTTTTATATGTATATACATTATAATTATAAAAAAATTCTACCTATTGTCCACAATGTATCCAACAAGTTTCTGGTCATCCTCACTCCCAAAATTAGATAATTCGGGATATTTACAACTTGCTAAATCATATTATTAGTATTATTAATATTTTCAAATTTAAATTTCTTTATCTATTCATTTTTATTTTTATTCAAGTTGTTTAACCGTTTCCACATGACAGTGGTGACAAGCGACACTTAAAGACGTTGACTTGTCAAATGTCGAAAGGAGGTGCGTTCACCTCAGTGTGGAACATGTTTCTCCAAGTGTGATTCGAGTGATTGGAGATGGTTAACGGAAATCAAAATTTGTTAGTATTGAATTTAAAGATTTGATTTATTGTTGGTTAAATTTAAATATATATTTAATATGAAATGATGTTATTATTTTTAATGATCCTTTTAATGTCAAGACAAAACAAAAATGTCACTCGCGTGGTTCTGATGTGCCATCTCGGGCTCTGCAGAACTTTTTTCCCAAGATGGCACAACTCAACCCGCGGTCCCTAGAGGTTAATCTGATGTTTAGTCTTAAAAATTACTAAATCACTCATCAAGCGTACTCATGGTTGAAAGAGACAAAATAAAGAACAAAAAAGTTTAAAACAAAAGAGTACCATGGTCCCAAAGGTAGGCTCTGATGGGTGAAATAGAGTTTAGGAGGGGATGGCTCTCAAATGCTTGTATTGATTGACTCGGACCTACATCATCATAGAGGGTTAGTTGAGTTGTCTATGGAGTGGTAAGAAATTTCTGTTAAGGTTCACTTGAGTGTTGAGACAGAGGATATTGTTGTCTCTTTCAAGAGTAATTTCAACATCTTCATGAAAATCTAATAAATTGAAGTTTTTTGTGTTTAAGTTAACTAATAATTTGGAGTTTTTTGTTGGGCTAAAATTATGTTGATTGAACCTCAAGTGATGTCCTAATGCAGATGAGTCCGGCTTCTTGATGTACTCGCCTATCCGGACTCCCAGAGATCTACAAGTTCTGCCGATATAACTGGCATCGCAATCGCTGCATTGCAACCTGTATACTCCACTCTTATCTAACAAATTCGTTTTGTCTTTTGTATTGACAAGATGAGAGTCTAGTTTATTAATTGATTTAAAAGATACTTTGATGTTATCTACGTTGTTAACAAAAATTTTTGAAATGCTCTTAGCTAAGTTATTTTCCCAGAAGGGGATTGATATGTAAAAATTATTAATATGACTCAAATTGGGGTAGGCTAATTTTTTAATTTTCTTGAACATAATTTTGGTGATTAGAGATTGGATTATGTCCGGGTCATACCCGTTGTTAAATGCAATTTGTTTAAGTACATTTAATTCTTGAAGATACTTAATTTTATTTAGAGGAATTGAAAGAAGTCTATGAATATAGCAATAGAAAGCAGACATTTTATGTTGGTGGGGGTGATTTGAAGAATAGTGTATCACGTGGTCTGTTTGGGTGGGTTTTCTATATATGCTAAATTCGAATTTGTTACCCTGTCTATGGACAGAAAGGTCCAAAAAGTTCAAACAACATTCTTTTTCAACTTCCAAAGTGAATTTTATATTGGGATGAATAGTTTTGATTGAGTTTCGAATATTAGAAGCCGTGTTGGCGTTACCATTTATTAGTCAAAAAAGTCATCCACGTATCTGTGGTAGATTAAAATATTTTTATGTTGTGGAATAGGCCACATCCCATAGCAAGGCCATCCGGTTGTTCGTAAGTGATATTCTTAAAAGTAAAGAAATTTTGTGATAAGCACAAGTTTAAAAATTGTAAAATGATGGTTGTGTTATTGACAGAAACGTTTGAACTTCTCAAAACATCCCGAACCAAAGGCATGGTCTCAAACCTTGGGACCGAGGTGTACAGGTTGCTAACATCGAAAGAAACCATGGTGCAGTTGTCAGGGATGTTGAAGTTTTTGATTTTATTACAAAATTCTAAGCTATTACTTACCGAGTTGGCTGGTTTGAATTGTGTGAGATCATGAATTAAGTTGCAGATAAAAGTGTTGATTTTTGTAACTGGATTGTTGATGAAACTTACAACTGGCCTAATGGGTATGTCTGTCTTGTGGAACTTTGGAAGTCCGTACAAGCGAGGCATGATTGGATTGGATGGTACCATGCAATTTGAGGCTTGAAATTCAGCTAAAAAATCTTTGTTTAATTTAAGTAAAGCTTTAGTTTTTCTAATGAAAGTGTTGAAAGGATTATTAGCCAAAGAATTAAAGTTATTTTCTGTCAAAAAGGTATTTACTTTATTTAAGTAGTCAACTTGATTGAGAATTACCACACAATTGCCTTTATCAGCTCTCGATATGATTAATTTGTTGTTGGCTATCTTAGTTTTGGTATTTTTTAAAAGTTTTTGTTGGTGATGAACTTGCAAGTTTTGATGTTTGTTTAGCTGTTTTTTGTAGGCATAAAGTTTATGAAAAATATCCTTTCTGATTAAATGTTTATTAAAGATTGAAGATAAGTATTCAATGATGGAGTCCAGCTCGATAGACAACCCCAGCAAATCCCTCTCAGTGTGGTGTCCATGTAACGAGTATTTCAACCCTAAGCTCAAGAGAGCCATCTCCTCATCAAAATGAATATTCGAAAGGTTTTTAACTCTATTAAAAAATTTGAATTTAGAAAATTTATTGTTGTTTTGTCGCATCTTATTGAGATCTGAATCTTTTTTATCTTTTATCAGTTTGTTAAGTTAAGTTTAAGTTTTTGTTTAATAGTCCAAGCGTCGACCGCCGTAAAAAGGTGGTCACCAGAATAAGTAGAAAAATATATTTTATTATTTTTTGGGTATTAGATGAATAACAAACCATCGGTCTGGTAGTCTATGGCTTGTCCAATTTTTTTTTTTTTTTAATAAAATTTGTATTTAATTTTTTTTGTAAAAATTGATCTACATAACTTAAACATAATTTTTTAGTTTACAATGGCGTTTTGACCAGATAAATATAGAAATTCAAGTCTGGCATTCTTATTCTTGACGCAACTGTTTGTCAGACCACCTCCAACAAATTTATTACAAAAACAAATTTTCTATACAAGGTATAAGAAAAAATCAAACGACAAAATTCTTATTTTTTATTCCTCTTTCGAATAAAATTGGTCTGGCACGTTCATACTTGACCAAAATTCTGCCAGACCAAGATTAAGCAAGTCCTTTTCTACTGCTTGTAAAGTGCGAGTTGTTTTGGTTTTTGACATAATGGGGCATGTTCAAAAATTTTGAAATTTTTTTTATGAAAAATAAAATTATATTTTTTTTATTTTTTTTTATCTATTCATTTGCCGGAGTTATGAATTTTTTTAAAATTTATGACGTCACCGGGAATAGACCAATAGGAGCTAGCGCACAACGTTGCCGGCTAGAAGGTTTACGAGAAGTGATGTACGTTCGTTTGTGTACTCCTTCTTACTTTTAGACTTCTAAAACATCGTTTAACAAATATCTTTTAAATATATAATATAAAATGTTTTTTGAAAGTATTATTTCTGTTTAAACTTATACCATATTTAAAGTTTCATTGTTTTAAAAGTCACTTAATAATTCAGAAAATGGCAAAATGACAGCACTGCGTATGGCATCTGTCATCATAGTGTCTCCATCAAGAATTTATTTGGAATTTGAGTGTTTAATTTTGTACTTTTTATAAATATTATGACTACGAAAAAGTGTTTTATTCCAGAATGTGATAATGATTCACATTCATCTTCAAAAATATTTATTAGTGTTCCTAGAAATTTGGAAAGAAGAAAATCAACCTTCTACTAGCGATGTTTCTCGTGAACTTTTTAATAAAAATACACCGGATTATCAAGATGTAGCAGCAATTTCTGCTAATTGTCCCCTTCAGGAAATTGAAAATGAGGCTACTATAAATTCTTAGGTGTATAACCTAAAAACCTTTCTGGAAGAAAATGCAGAATCTCCTGAAAGTTTTGAAGATACCGAATTTATTCATCATTTTGTGGAAGAACTAGTGATAAAGAAATAATGGAAAAATGTGGGTATTTAAACAAACTGGTTCCTGGATCCCATATAATGGCATATAGGGTTTCAGAATATTCAGCTACTTGAAAACATGGGATGCACTTTAGTAAAGCCACACCTAGTGTATCACAGAATGAAAAAAGTTCTCCAGAAGATGTACAATTAAGTAAAAGAATAGCATCTCTAAGAATACATGTGGAAAGAGTTATAAGAAGGGTTAGTTAATTTAACATGTTAAAACCACATTCGTGTGTGAATTTTAAGCAAGTACATTTACTTAGTAATATCTGCATAATTGCTTGTTAACTTACAAGAACCTATTTTGTAAGAGTAAATATTAATTTAATAAACTTTTTTGTTTGTTTTTTAATTTAATTTACCTAATTATCACATTTCAGGGATTATAATGAGTTTTTTAACAGCCAATGTAATTTTTTATAAAATTTTAACTTTTCGAGCAAATCAAAGAGGAATGAGTACATGTATATGCATAGATTTTTTTGGGACTAAAACTACCAAAACAAAGGCACCTATTTACAGCAGTTTAAAATGAAACATTTTAACAAAAACGCCTATATCACAGTGATAAATATTAAAAACAACCAAGTTCAGTTGAATGTGGTAGCAAAGTCTATATATTCCAATAAATCGGGTAACTACATGTGGTATCACTGGTGATAAATTTAAAAATATCACAATTCTTGCCACCTTTTTCAAAAAACCAGAAAGTGTGCCTTCTTATCAATCCTTTATGAAAATGACAACAGTGATAAATGTGAAAAAACAATTTAATGTTGCTATTCGTTATTACGATAGTAAAACATGTTTGCAGTTCCGTTTATTTTTTATGAAAATCTAAGTAAAAACAACCAATATTAAAGGGTTATAATTTTTTTTCTGTCGAACCAAATATATCACAAAATTAAAAATTGATCATAGGTCAAGCTAAAGTAATACCTTTATTGATAGTAGCTATAAAAAAGGAGAAAGAATAATATTGACTTAAGTTATTATTATTAACATTGGTGATTTTTAATAAAAACTCTTCAATTATTGTTTACAAACAAAAATATAAAAATCTGTGAAAATTTTATTTATTAACCTTTTAATAAAAAATGAGAAAAATGAAGTAAAAAACAATTTATTTACAAATAAAAAATATATATACAAATCCTAAGAATATAAAAGTACTGATTTATTTTCCTGTAGTGGATGAAGAGGTTTCTTTAACAATCTAGCCAAGTGTACATCAATATTTACGCATTTTGATAAATTAGAGCCTTTCCAATAACACTGAGTAGATGTTACAGATGGTTCCTCACTTCTTCTATGAAGCCACATGTTTACAACCTCCTGAAAAAAATAAAAGGGTTAGATATGCAGTTACAAAATAACTATATAACCAGCTACAAAATACCTTATTTTATGTAACAAGACGAGCACTTTACTAGCTCTGAACGAATCCAGTAAAGAACCTCGGACTTTCAAAATTTAAAAAAAAACAATCTCACCACATTTTCACATTTTTGAAATATTATAGAGCTTTTCGAAAAAAAAACTGCTATTTTTAAAAGTACAATTTTTTGTTTAAACAGCTATGTCTCATTTTAGGCTATTGAGTATTATAAAATAAAAAATTACGGGATACTTTGTTAGCTTCAAACGAATCCAGCAGAGCATCCCAGTTTTTTTTTAAACCACACCACGTTTTTTGGCTCCTACAATATTAAAAAATATTCGAAATTTAGCATTTTTAAAAAAATTCGCAATTCCTTGCTGACTTCAAAGTTTTTTTTCTGAAAATAAATATACTTACCACATTTTTAGGATTTTAAAACAGCCTAAACATGTGTCATAAGTAGTTGTTTTTATATATTAAAAAACTGAAGTGTCCTGCTGACTTTGTTACAACAAAGCACCCTGTATTATTTAAAAATAGCAATTTTTTAGTAAAGTTTTACAATATTTCAAGAGTCTAAAAATATTCTAAAAATGGGGTGTGGTTTTTAGAAAAAAGCTTTAAAAAACCGAATTGCTCTGCTGGCTTCTTTCGAAGGTTAGCAAGCACCATGTATTTTTTAAAAATATAATATTTCAAGTGCATAAATATATGGTGTTGCTGTTTTTACAGAAAAAACTTTATAAAACAGAGGTGCTTTGCTGACTTCGTTCGAAGCTATCAGAGCATTTTAAGTTTTGCACAAAACGAGGAGCATTCTTTGGTATCATAATTATTACTAGGTTTACTAACAAAATCTATTTCTAGATTATTTTAACACTTGCTGCGATTACAAAAAAATGTCTCTTTATATGTCAAAATTAGAAAAAAAATATTTATAGGAATAAAGGGCCTTATACATGTGATATAAAAACAAAAAAGCATAATAAATATTACAAACCTTGAGATTCAGCATATCCTAAGCATTGTGCACTAAACATTTCATTTTTGTTAAATACAACAACCACATCATAAGGTTTTTGCTGTACTTTATGTTTAGGTGTAATTTGTCTCCTTCTTATGGAAAAAGTAAATATCTCCATATTCTTGCTTGGCAGATCTAAAAATAAAACCTGAGATAAATATGTTTTACTATAAGGTGTATTGCTTCATATAAACTGTACCCTTAAAACAATTTATAAATAAAGTTTTACCTTTCTATCTTTTGTAAACTGAGTATTGTTAAAAAATGCAGTAATCATCTCGGTAATCATATTTTCGTTTAGAATGGGAAAAATACTTGATTCAATTTTTATAAATACAGCTGATAAATTTATATTCTTCTTCCTTTATTGGGCTATATCCCACAGGATAATTTACCCAGATAAATTCAGATTAATAATAAAATTAAACCACAACAAAAAACTAATGTTAGTTGTTAGGTGGTGTCAATTTTTAATGTCACTTAGATGTGCGTTCACTTCGACATTCTGTGTGTCGGTTTGTTCGTTGGCTTGGTTTTGTATAACAAAAAAAACTTCGACACAAGCTGATTGGTCTATTCCCGATGACGTATAATTTCAAATTTTAAATTTCAATTGGGCTTAATTTAAAAACTTTTAGCTTTTTTAACGAACTGATTATTTAGAATAACTTGTATATCGACTAACTATTACAATATAGTTTATAAAACAGCATATCTCACATGTGAACATGGCCCATTGGCATCATTCAAATCTTAACCTGTTTAATTCGCCAAAATGTGATGTGCGTGTTTTTAAATGCCATTTATTTAGCTAAATAATTAAATAATTTTTTATTGAATTAGAAAAATGAAATGCTTTATCTGTAATATCACTAATAGCAAGGAGAAAGTATTATCGTTTAATGCTGATGCTGATACATTTCAAAGATGTTGTTTATTTATTGAAATGAGGAAAAAGAATCATTTCAAGTAAGGTGATTTAATATTAATACCTGAACTACAAAAATCTGCAGGTCATCATTTAAAATGTTACCGTAATCTGGTTGCTGTAAAAAATCTGTGGTTGACGAATTTAATAAATCTTCACAAATAGTTAATACAAATAATGAAAAATTTACTAACGTAAGTATACAGGGTGTTTCAAGAAAGTATGTCATTCTTCCTCAGATAGATTACCAAAAAATAAGTGGATTTGGCTATATTTACCTATATTAAAAACTGGTTCCCAACAAAGTTATAGGGCGTTAAACTAAAATTCAGAAAAACGTTTTTTTTGTAAAAAGTTTACTGTTGCGATTTTTTCTTTGAAATTTTGCCAGTGCTGTAGATTTGAAGACCCAATATTCTAAGAAAAAAAAAAAAATTTAAAGGGACCCCTTTAAAAAATGTTAGGAGTTGGGTCCTTTTTAACCCCCCCGAATTTTGTTTAACAAAGAAACTTGCTTTATCGATCTTATTAAAATCAAAAAATACTATAAATTTTTAATTTTTTTTTTATAGCAAAATGAATTTTGTATCTTTCTTAGTTAACGAGCTATTTACAATTTTTTAACTAAATTTCTAGAGCAATTTGTCCGTACCGAAGTTAACACATCAACAAAACTAAGAGTAGGTCAGGAGTTATTGTACAAAAAACGCATATAAAAATCAGTGGTGTGTCTAGGTCTGTGCTTGAGCCGCCCCTGCAAAAACTATTTATAATTTTGTAAAAAGGTATTTATAATATTGGATTGGCGCCATAAAAATGGTGTGCCACTCGTTCTCATGGGTTCACCATGCCACTGATAAAAATACACGTTAGTTTGGAAATGTATTTATTAAATTTAATAGTAATTAAAAAAATTATTTTTTTAATTAAACAATAAAAAATAAACATTTTAAGGTGAAGGGGGGAGAAAAAGTCCTTTATATCTCACAAGGAAAGTCAATGTTTAATTATTCAACAAAACATTGAGTGCGACCGGTTTCGAAGTATCATCACTTCATCTTCAGGCTCGCCTAGTGGAAAGGAGAATATGTGGTGTAAGGTGTGTTGACTTTGAGCCCACAATATATAAAATAGTAAAAAATAGAAAAACTCACCATACTCTCCATCCACTAGGGAATACTACAGACAAGTTTCATCGAAACGTGGGGGATGAAATAAATTGTAAAACAAAACAATGTTACAAGTTATAAAAAGTTAAAAATATTTGAAAAACAAATATTAGTCGATATAAACAGTTAAAATTTTTAAAATATTCAAGACTATACAAAAACAAATCACATACATTAAACAGATTAAAAGATAAGGCCTATTTTAAGCAACATTGCTGTTTTTTATAAAAATCTAACATTTTTGAAAGGAGACCTGTCAAGTTAAGGCCTCTACAGGTGGTGGTAAGTACTAACGAAAAATTCTTGGATAAACTTATGACAGGGTATAGGTAATAAGATGTAAACTATGAGTGAAGAAATATTTATTATTTATTATATAAGATTTGGGCCATGAACCAATCACCAAGTGTATGTGATGTTGTAGGATAAAATAAGGAAGAAGAAGAAATGACTGGGTTAACTGTTGTGAAGCAACTGAAAAATAAAAGAAGAAGAAAAGAAGAAAATGACAGATGTGAAAACACACACCTTAACCTAGTCCTTAAACATGCACGTTGGTTTTTTGTGGAAAGAAATTACTTACTGAAATGTACCCCTTGCAAGGAAATATGTGAATAGAAATAAAGGGGGAGGTTAAAAAGGAAGTTAGAACGATAAATTTAGATTAGTGTTGAGAAAACTGGAGGAGTTTCTGACATTATCTGGGCATTTAAGCAACCAACAGGATTTAATTTTAAATTTCTCAATATCTCGAGGCTTTCGAAGCTATTAAGAGTAAATCTATGGTAGGAACTATGTAGAATTTCGAAACCTTCAGTTGAATCGAAGTCGTGATTTGAGTCCAGTAGGTGGTTGGCAAAATGTGAAAATCCTGTTGTATTTTGGTTAAGACAACGCAAATGTTCTTTTAAACGGATCTTGAAATTTCGAAATGTGCGTCCCACATAGAAAGAATGGCAAGATTTACAAGTCAATTTATAAATTCCAGACAAGTCAAAGGGATCTAATTTATCTTTATTATGAACAAATAACTTATGTAATGAGGAGGGGGTTTTGAAAGATACTTTAAAGTGGTCTTTAAGTAAGCTTGCCACTTTATAGGATGCTTTTCCAATAAAGGTAAGAGAAATGTATTTCTTACTGGTGGTTAGTTTATGTACCAAATTAGGATTATTAATATAAACCAAGTTTTGTTGAATTTTATTTTGTTTATGTGTTAGCATTTTATCAATAATATCCAGTTCAAAGTTGTGATCTATAGCAATAGTTTTAATTATATTTAGTTCCTTAATTGCTACTTAGAGAGGCTATTAAACATTCCTCTGTCTACGAAAAACTTTAATAAGGACACTAATCTAAATTTATGGTTCTAACTTCCTTTTTAACCTCCCCCTTTATTTCTATTCACATATTTCCTTGCAAGGGGTACATTTCAGTAAGTAATTTCTTTCCACAAAAAACCAACGTGCATGTTTAAGGACTAGGTTAAGTTGTGTGTTTTCACATCTGTCATTTTTTTCTTTTCTTCTTCTTTTATTTTTCAGTTGCTTCACAACAGTTAACCCAGTCATTTCTTCTTCTTTCTTATTTTATCCTACATCACATACACTTGGTGATTGGTTCATGGCCCAAATCTTATATAATAAATAATAAATATTTCTTCACTCATAGTTTACATCTTATTACCTATACCCTGTCATAAGTTTATCCAAGAATTTTTCGTTAGTACTTACCACCACCTGTAGAGGCCTTAACTTGACAGGTCTCCTTTCAAAAATGTTAGATTTTTATAAAAAACAGCAATGTTGCTTAAAATAGGCCTTATCTTTTAATCTGTTTAATGTATGTGATTTGTTTTTGTATAGTCTTGAATATTTTAAAAATTTTAACTGTTTATATCGACTAATATTTGTTTTTCAAATATTTTTAACTTTTTATAACTTGTAACATTGTTTTGTTTTACAATTTATTTCATCCCCCACGTTTCGATGAAACTTGTCTGTAGTATTCACTAGTGGATGGAGAGTATGGTGAGTTTTTCTATTTTTTGCTATTTTATATATTGTGGGCTCAAAGTCAACACACCTTACACCACATATTCTCTTTTCCACTAGGCGAGCCTGAAGATGAAGTGATGATACTTCGAAACCGGTCGCACTCAATGTTTTGTTGAATAATTAAACATTGACTTTCCTTGTGAGATATAAAGGACTTTTTCTCCCCCCTTCACCTTAAAATTACCTCAACTCACACATGGCTACCCTCCTTGTCAAAAAAAAAATAAACACTTGACAATAATTATTATACATATTTTATAAACTATTTAATTTAGTAAATATTGCTCCTCCTTCTTGAACACCAAAATATAAATAAAAGAGGAGGTTTTTGCAGGGGCGGCTCAAGCACAGCCCTAGACACACCACTTATTTTTATATGCGTTATTTGTACAATAACTCCTGACCTACTCTTAGTTTTGTTGTTAAGTCCAGGATGGAGAAATTGCTTGAGAAATTCAGTTAAAAAAATTATAAATAGCTCGTTAACTAAGAAAGATACAAAGTTCATTTTGCATATACAACTGCAGAAGAATTAGAAACAGAATTAACTATTACATCGCATGAAACAAGTACGTTGATACCTTCAAATATACAATGTTGTAATAATCTCAGTACAAATGTTGCTTTCGATAACTATGATCGTGTTGTGGGTACTTTAAATGGTAAAGAAGCGACGAAAATTCGATGGAGTTCCTAGAGAAGTCCAAGCCTATTATAAAAAATTTATCAAGAAAACATCATTGACATCTCTTAATGATATTCAAAAAGTTTCCGAAAATTGTTTACCAACTATACTGAATACTAATTTAAGAGACTTAATATGGACAATTTCTTTGTCTATGTGGGTCGGCTTTAATTGTAAGACTTTAATTGATAATAGTAAACAACAAATTGTTGATTATTTACCGAAAATAAATGCCGCACCAGGTCGTTCCGTAACCCTTGAGACATTGGTGTATGCTCAAAAAATAGCAAAAGAATGTAATCAAGAGCATATTATTCTCACCTATGATTTAGGAATAGCTAAGTCAACTATGGAAATTCAAATTACAGACAGTCCTGAATTTGATAATATTTTTATTAATTTGGGTGTTTTTCATATTGAAATGGCATTTTTTAAAGCTATTGGCAAATACATCGATGGCTGTGGTTTAATTGATATTTTAGCACAAGCAGAAATTTTAGCTGAAGGCTCTGTTACTGGCTTTATTGGAGGAAAACATTTTATCCGTTGTAAAAGGATACATATCCTGCTCACGAGCTCTCCATGCATTACATTTAGTCCCGGCTACCCCCCCTCTAGTCGGCCCTGTTTATATCCTTCTAACACTCTGTACATATAATTTAAAATTATATATTGTTGCCATGTACAAGTTTTCTCAAATTTTATTATTTTTCACTAGTTCATAAAGAGTTTTACACTCCGTGGAGTGCGTAATATAAAATTTGACAATTATTTTTTTTTCACTGGTGCGTAAAGTAATTTACGCACTAGTGAAAAAAATTAACTTTCATATTTCTAATATTAGTGGATAATGTGTACGGTAGTAAAAAAAATTAAGTATGTAACTCGTATGTAAAGTGTTAAGATATTAAACACATTAGGTTACAGAATACTATCATTGTACTAGTAATAGCTTATTTGAGCATGTATGTAAGCTATTACATGTGAGTGTACTACGGCGCTATAAATAAATTTGTATATAAACGCTTTACAGATTTCTTCATACAAACCCTAAAAATTATAATAATATTTAACTATAGTGCATTAGATTACAATAAATTATTCATTATTTACAATTTCTTCCAATAATATTGTTAAATAATGTTCGAAATAAAAGTTCGTTAATTTTGACAACATTTTCCTCCAAAGGTTCTGGTTCATTTCAATTCTTTGATAAAGAATTCTTTTTGGTATCCAAATAGTAAAATAACACAATTTTCCTTTAACTCGCATGAAGTTGACCCTGCATTTGATAATAGTATGGATGTTTTTTTTAACCTATAGTTACTGTTAACTTTTTCCATTTATTTTAAAAAAAAATTTTTAATAGCCTCTTCTGGTGTATAATTTTTCGCTGAAGAAGGACATTTGACTTCCACTGAAAGGTTTTTACTGATTAAGCCATCTGTAGTTGCAGTCAAAAATGAATGTTCGGAACCTATGAAGATTCCTGAGTTGGATATTTCACTATCGAAAGATTCACTCAACTCCCTTAAAGCTCTGTCTTAATTTTTTATACCATAATTAGTATTTTATTGCCAGAAAATGTATCTTTTAATATGTCCATGGTAACTTTATTTTGATTAGTAGATTCCCGAAGTCTACAAATTCGTCCAAAATTTGAGGCAATTAATCGTTTTCGTCGCTCCTCAAACCACTTAGCGGACTTTCTTTGGCTAAAGATTTTCTCAAAAATATTTTGTCCTGTGCTGGAAACTTTTAAATTTTCAAGAAATTGATGCTTAATTTTTTTAAATTCATCGGGGTCAATTTCCAAAATTTTCTTCACATTTGGGCCATATAATGCTCAACTGCTAGTTGTGATAGTATCTTCTCATGCTTTTTAAATTTTATTCTTTTTTTTAAGTCTCGGTCTTCTTTTTTCCACATTACAAACAATTTTTATTACAAATTTATTTGTGTAATGGCCAGGACTTTTCCCTGTAATGTTTTTATGGAATGTGGAATGGTATAGACCTTTAGTGTTATATGATAAATCTGCAGCATGATATCTTAGTTCATAATTACCTCTTGACGTGTAATTAATTCGTTTCTCGCCTAAAATGTTTTCAAAGATGTTGTTATATTGTTCTGCGTTATTGTTATTAAGGTTTTTATTTAAACTATCTGCATGGAATTTTATTCTTGATATAGATGGCAATATATCTTTCATCATTCCGCATTCTGTCAGGTCAACTGTGTAGTCTGTATTCTCTTCATTTCCTAACTTTGTACAAAAGTATTTAGAACAGTTCTCGTGCTTACCAAATCCATGATATGGGCTATTAGATATGTCATTCTTTAGATAAGCTATTCACTAAATCAAAATATAAAAATTTTATAAACACCCTCTAATAAGTCAAACTGCGTTATAACAAAATCTCACAATGAACCAAGAACAAATAAATGCGGTCCTGGTTTCCCTAATTCAGGTAACTCTGACTCACAGCAAACATGACGGGCGCTCCTCCGCCAAAAATCAATTTTACATTTGAGGCAGTTAAAAAAAATTGTAAAAAAAAAATGGTTTAGGCCAATCGTTGTAAAAATGAACCAAGAATTTCGCTAAACCACGAAAAACTTATATTTTTAAAGAAAAACAACAAAAATTTAAACTTTTTAACAAATTTAATTTTTTGGCTCTTTACCGGCATTCTATAACAAATATCTTAACTATTTTCTAAATAACTTTTTTTCAAAAAGATTACCAATTTTAAACAGGACCGAAGATTAACATAGTTTTCATTCCGATACTAATTCTATTAAAACAGTGATACCAGTGAATATGGCAACGCTGCTAGTCTTTGAAGCCCGTGGTTAAAAGGGTAGCTGCTGTTTAGTTAAATTTGTTAATTCCTGTGTCGAAAAATAGGTAGTTGTTTTTGAAGAGGTGCGAAATTATTGTGATCGTCTTGGTTTGTTATTGAGGCGTTGTTAGGTTTTTGTTTAATTTAGTTTTTAGTTAATTTATGAAATGAAAAATTCTGGAAGGCAAAAATGCACAGCTGACAAATTTCTATTTTATTTGTTTGCTGCCAGAGTTAGTAAATCCTAGAAAAATACGACATGTGCCAATTAGGGAAAAGAGATTGTCAAGAATTTTGCACGCTTAAAAAAATGTGTAATATACAGGGTGTTTCTAAATACATGCGACAAAATTCAGGAACTGATTGCTCGTATGAAATTAAGATGGGTCTTTCCTTTAACAAAATTTCCTTAGCCCACCCCTTTTCGAGATATCACCCTTAAAAAGTGGTGACTAAAATTGAGTTTTTATTTTTTTTTTCTAAAATTTCAGTAAAGCTAGAAACTTGAAAATCTGTAATCGCAAAGGACCTTCCACGTGTATTTTTTCAATATTTCTGTTACATTATAGAGGGGTGAAATTAGCAACACTTATTTTATTTCATATCAAAACTTTTTTTCGAGATGAACTTTTATGAAATCCTTGATTAATTAATTTTTTTTTATTCTTGAATTTTTTTCCCAAAACCAATAGCTTCAGAGAAAAAAAATTAACACCCTAATTTATTATTTTTTTTTTAATAAATTGAGTGGAAAACAATGTAACGGGCTTGTAACTATCGTATCGTACACTCTGTCATTATTCGTTTCTTGCAATAATTTACACCAGTTTACGCCAGAAGATAGCACTTAACGAAGCGTTTTAATCACTAATTTTGGCGAATTTTAAGAAATCATTAACAAGACATTAGGGGCTTAAATTTGGGGATTATATTAAGAATAGTGCTGTCGAGGAATGCATTTATTTTCATTATGATATTTCAAAATTAAAGTCCTTTTAGTTTTTTTAGGAAACTGGAAGGAATTAAAACATTAATTTTTTTAATACAAACTTTAAAAAATTGTTATATTAATATATTTATTTAATTGTACTTATATTTGTTGTTCCTTTAATACAATAAATACAATTTACCTATCTCCAATTCATCACTTTCCGTATTCATATACCTAGGGTCCGATTACAATTAGAAAAACACCGCTACGTCATAACTATTATTTTGAATTTCCAATATACAGGATGTCTCGAAATTAGACGGTCATATTTTAATAGCGTAATCTACATCCTACAAGTATTAGAAATTAAAAAAAACCGAATTCAAAAACGTGCAGATACCGTCACCACATCTTAACCAAATTTATATAGGATCACCCCTGAGGTACCCCCTTACTACCAAAAAAAAAAATCATATAAATCGGACAAAGTGGTAAAGCATTATCGCTAAACATACATAAAAAATGAAGATTTTGAGAATTTTTTCATGGGCCCAATTATTAGATGTTGACCAAATTTATACGGAACCACCCCTAAAGTACCCCCTTTCTAACAAAAAAAGAATCTTTGAAATCGGTCACCGTGTTAAAGAATTATCGCTGAACATACATAAAAAAAAAATTAAAAAAAATTAAAAAAAATATTGCGACGAATTGAGAATCTCCCTCCTCCTTTTATGAAGTCGGTTAAAAATAGAAGTAAAAGTTTATATAAACATACGTCCGAAAACGTTTCGTTTTCGTGATACAGGGTGTTACAAGTGAAGTCCAGATGAAATATTTTTTTAAATTTCTTTAGTTACCGGCTTTTTCAAAGTTAAAAAAAAAATAAAATTTCTAATTCTACAGACCTACTAATTATTGTTTACACTTTCGAATAAGGTAACATGCTATTCTCTTGAAAATGGCGCGTCTTAGCGAGATGCAACAAATGTAGCTTTATTATACAAAAAATATTGGTTTTCCAAATTTTATAGTCAAAAAATCTGATGTGTCCAACACATGACTTTCCTATATAGTTATTTTAGGCTTTTTCTGGTTACTTTGTACAACTTATTGCATTACCTCTATAAATGTTTAGAGGATAAACTAAATATATACATTTTCCACATACATCTATCTACCTCGAAACATTTTTCTATAGTTATTCATTGAAAACGAAAATACTGAAAAATTTTAATTTAGCAATTTTCCTACAATTTTTTTATTACGGTCCATTTTAGAAAAATCATGTATAAACAAAAATTATAGAGATCGATATCGCAAACAACTTTTATTTTAGTTTAGAATTTTACACATTTTGTCAAATTTCTCGAATACGGACCATTTCAGGAAATTTTGACATGAAGTAAAAATTACAGATAATAATATTAGAAGTAACTTTTATTTGAATAATTTTCTTCTCCAAACATATATAACAGATATATTCAATAAAATATAAAAACGGCCTCTCATAAAGTACCCCCCCAGATGTTCCAACTTTGTCCAAAATCTAACTATTTTACGTCTGGCCGAAATAAAACTTAAGTTTTAAATTTAGTGTTTTTCTGTGTACCGGTTCATGAGTTATGGTGGATATAGACACACAGACACACACGACAATTTTACCCTAAGCTCCCCCTAATTTACCCACCTAAGAAGATGGTCAATAACTGGGGTTTAGTCCAATAAATGAAGCGTAAAAAGGTAAGTATTTGCAACAAATTTTACCTAATTATCTTTAAACGTTTAGAAAATATTTACAAAAGTGTGGTATCAGGACTTCACTTTTAACACCCTGTATCTCGGAAAAGAAAAGTTTTCGGAACTATGTTTATATGAACTTTTACTACTATTTTAGGATGTAGATTACGCTGTTAAAATATGACCGTCTAATTTCGGGACACCCTGTATATCATCAATAATTATCAATAAATAAAAAATATTTGAGTTGTTTGGTTTGAAAATAGTATTCCTACATTCGTATATTAACAAGCCACTAACCCCCAGTAGGCGGCGATAGCCAACGAATTATACCTGAATTGTAATCGGATCCTTCAGCGTACGACACACAACATTGCCAAATTTATGTAGCGAACAAGGTGCCAAATACTTTAAGAAGAAGTCGTGAGATTCGTACACTGTGACGTCAGAAGGGACTGGATTGCTCTTAAGACTTCTTGGACGTCGGCAGCCGTGGTAGGGAAATAATATATGGGATAGAGTACACGATTTCGGGTTCGAACGTTAATATTTTGTAGGTACGCTCTTAAACATGAAAACTTTTGTAGGTACGCTCTTAAACATGAAAAATTTTATTATACTGGCGGTCGCTGGCTCAAAGTATGAAAAAAAAAACTTAATTTTTCTAGTAACAAAATCGTCACTAAACTGCTTATAATACTTATTTTTCAGAAATAGATTAAACCTTCTTTGGAAGACTTGCATTAAGATCCGAAATATATTATGTAATTATGAACTTATTAATATATTTTTAACGTCACGGAATACTAAAACAGTTATATTAAGATTTTATCAGACAATACCTAATACGAAGCAATTTGCACGCTATTATTTGCTATGATTCAGCAAATGCAGTTTTAGTAAAAATCTTGACGCCATCTAAAACACTTCATTGTAAAACAGACAAGCAGACTAACCAACTAATACTTATATATCAAATAATTCAGGAAGTTATTCGTGTACGTATACTTGAGTATACTCAAGATTTTACATAAATTACTTCACTTTTCCATTATCATGATCTTTACAGTCTGTTTAAACTCAATAGTACAGCAAAAATTCGGAGTCAAAGTCGCTTATTTCACGAGATAAACATTTGTGTAAAACCAGATCAGCGATCAGACCGTTTGGTTTTACGTATATATTTTGATGGAATAAATAAAACAAATCAAATAAAACTAAATAAAAATAACAAGTAAAGGAATTTTATTTTTAGTATATTGTTACGCTGGTTTTTGGTTACTCAATTTATTTATTTATTTATTTAAATGACTTATTTGCTATTAAAACTTCAAGTCATATAATCTCTTTTGCTGATGATACGGTCCTTCTTTGCTGTGGAAAAAATTGGGAGTTAGTCAAAAACAAAATTGAGGAAGATCTGAAAAAAGTAAAAAAATGGTTTCAATCGAATTTGTTAACCCTAAATATTCAAAAACTAAAGTCATTCCCTTCTGTACAAATGAAAGCACTTTTCCTAATTATAGAAGTATCACTTTGGAAAAGGACGAAATCCTTTATTTTTCAAAACACGTAAAATACCTTGGCATTCTTGTTGATACCTTC
>OV651819.1:82349795-82445839 GCA_927349885.1 Psylliodes chrysocephalus
GAAGTCCAGATGAAACATGTTTGTAAATATTTTCTAAAATTTCTTTAGTTACCGGTTTTTCAAAGTTAAAAAAAAATTTCTAGTTCTACAGACCTACTAATTATTGTTTACACTTTCAAATAAGGTAACATGCTTTTCTCTTGAAAATGGCGCGTCCTAGCGAGATGCAACAAATGTAGCTTTATAATACAGAAAATATTGGTTTTCCAAATTTTATAGTCAAACAATCTGATGTGTCCAACACATGACTTTCCTATCTAGTTAATATAGGCTTTTTCTGGTTATTTTGTACAACTTATTGCAGTACCTCTATAAATGTTTAGAGGATAAACTAAATATATACATTTTCCCACATACATCTACCTCGAAACATTTTTCTATAGTTATTCATTGAAAACGAAAATATTGAAAAATTTAAATTTAGCAATTTTCCTACAATTTTTCCATTACGGTCCATTTTAGAAAAATCATGTACTTAAAAACAAAAAATATAGAGATCGATATCGCAAACAACTTTTAGTTCAAGCAATTTTCATAAAAATCAGAATTTTGCACATTTTGTAAAATTCTCGAATACAGTCCATTTTAGAGAAATTATGTATAGAAAAAAAGAATTATAGAGAATTATATTTCAAACAACTTTTTTTCGAAACATTTTTATAAAAAATATTTTTTTTTACATTTTGTCAAATTTCCCGAATACGGACCATTTTAGAAAAAATTTTTATAAAACAAAAATTATAGATAATAATATTAGAAGTAAGTTTTATTTGAAGAATTTTCCTCCTGTAAACGTAAATAACAGATATATTCCATAAAATATAAAAATTACCACCCATAAAGTACCCCCTCAGATGTTCCGACTCTGCTCAAATTCTAACCATTTCATTGAACGCTAAAATAAAATTTAGTGTTTTTCTGTGTATCGGTTCATGAGTTATGGTGGATATAGACACACAGACGCACACGGCAATTTTACCCTAAGCTCCCCCTAATTTACCCACCTAAGAAGATGATCAATAACTGGGGTTTAGTCCAATAAATGAAGCTTTAAAAGATAAGTATTTGTAACAAATTTTACCTATGTTTATATGAACTTTTACTACTATTTTAGGATGTTGATTACGCTGTTAAAATATGACCGTCTAATTTCAGGACACCCTGTATATCATCTATAACTATCAATAAATAAAAAATATTTGAGTTGTTTGGTTTAAAAATAGTATTCCTACATTCCTATATTATTAACAAGCTACTAACCCCCAGTAGGCGGCGATAGTCAACGAATTATACCTGAATTGTAATCGGACCCTACCCAATATGATTATTCTTCAGCGCATGACACAACATTGCCAAATTTATGTAGCGAACAAGCTTCCAAATACTTTAAGGGGAGGTCGTGAGATCCGTGCGGTGTGACGTCAGAAGGGACTGGATTGCTCTTAAATAGTATGTATAAAAAGTTTTTTTTTTTAATTGTATCTATTATCTGAATAAAAACAACTGTTTACTGCAATTTGTTTAATATTTAATTTTTTTTTGGTAAACGGGATATTAACTAATCTAGGAATCATACTGTTGTATGCTGCTAACTTTTTTGTTTAGATGGATGATATGAACTGTTATGTATTGTAATATCAGTGTGATGGTTTGTGAAATATCCTAAAATTTTAATGATGTTTAGTCTAAAAAAATGTAGTTTAATTTTTAATTTAACTTTTTTTTTTAAATAAAAGTGTTTGTGAAAATCTACCATGTTTGGTTTTTCTTATTTTAATTGTGTAAATAATTAAATTACTTTTGGCATAATAAAAACACATTTATATTGAGATATTTTTAAATTATTCAGTTTATTTAATCTGTTTCTAAATATATGCAGTAAAGTTGTTGACATAAGTCGCATATTTCTTCTAGACCCCTTCAGCAGTGACGCTGTAGCTTTTAATGCTTAAACATTAGCATATTTATCCAGTTTGTCGTTAACATTATTTCAAAACACATCCACCCTTTATATATCCTTCCCCTAGTTGACTTGTTGAACGTTAAGACTTATCTATGACTTTTAAGTAACAAATAGTTCCTTCATTCTATTTATACAGATGTACGACTTATATCGCCAATAATCTGCTATTTTTATAGACCAAATAACACAATCAACAAGAAAGTTTACTTTATATTTTAGTTCAAACAAACCCGAAGAGTCAGTTTCATGTTCTTATTTGATAAAATTTTCACCGTGAGTGCAAACAGGAAAAAGGTTCTCTTTGTTGATTGAATTATGTTATCTTTTAAAAATACGAGTATACCGAGAATAAATAGAGACTTTTCTGTACATTTCTTAATCTTAAAAGGTTTTTTTTTTGTATAAAATTTAACTATATTTTTCATATTTACTGTATGGTTAAAATGAAAGGCGGGACGAGCCTATGTAAACGATACACCATTTGAAAGGCACAATTATATCAATAATTCTAACTAATTGAGACCAACTTAGGAAAGCGACACCTGTTGCACTATTTAGTCTTATAGGAAGTCACACGCGTGTAGATAAATGACATATCTTGATTACTATACGGTGCAAGAGAGACGTCAGACACGCCCAATATAGGGCGCTGCCTTAGACTAGGTAATAAAGAGAGGACTCATAACGCCGCTGAAAATTTTGTTCCATTCTGACACCAACGATATTCGACCAAAGGCGTAACAAATTGGAAATACAAAAACAAACTTTAATTTATGTTATTAGTACTTTTTAGATATAAAGCAAGTTCAAAGCGTAAAATTTAAAATAGATAAGAATCAAGAAAAAAATATTGAAATAAACTGAATGAAATCGTTTACATAATAAAATGTTTTTTTTTGAATTCCGCAAATAATGATCTACATGTAGGGGAGACCGGGGCTAGTTGACTAATGAGGTTAGTTGACTAACTGTCTGTAATTTTTGTTTAATCTCATAGATGGTGCTACAAATGCAATTTTTGTACTTATCGGTATTAGATCCGCTATTAGAGGTGTCACTGTGATGAACGGTCGTGTTTTGTGTCAGTGAGAATAATTAATCCAAAATCATCGTTGGTAAGTTATAATTTTTGTACTAATAAATTATCAATTATTGTTCTTTAAGTTCAGTTTTATTTGTTCTTAATCAATATTTTCTGAAAACTAGATCACTTAACTATATGATTTTATACATTTCAACCATACAGTTGGTCGCGTGTATTTAGATGCAGCCTAAAAGTATGGTTACATCATACGGGGCTTGTTGACTAAGCATATATGGGGTTAGTGGACTATGGGTAGTCAACTAACCCCTAGGTAGATTTTGGTTTGTAAAAAATACGAGAAGGTTAATTATCTCAGAATCCGGCGAAATTACATTGGTAAAATTTGTTATAATATGGTAATTTGGGCCACTGAATTTAAAAATCGAATCGGTGACGTTGCCAGCTGTCTCTATTATTTCTGGTTTTACCTACTGTAATATCTTCTTTGTTACAGTCATAAACATGTGAACTTACAAGAAAAAAACTGACAAAGGCAAAACACCACCTGATGTTATGTTAAGGGCAGTCAGAATGGTCATAAACGAAGGTAGGAGTGTTAACCCTAGAGCGGTATCGTACGTAAAAATTTACGTGTGGTTTGTAGCGAAAGGGCCCCTCTCCACTAATTCTTTTGAGTCACGATCTTGAGCTTTCAGCAGTGCCTCAGGAAGCATACACTTGTGAAGATTTTCTAGGTATCAGAGTTGCAACTATTTAGCAAAAGAAGATATGGCTTGATTTTGAAAAGTATACATGTAAGAAATACGCATCGTTACCAATAAGCAGTTATTTGTTGTACGTTTATCTGACGTATCGCCAAGCTTAAAATTTTAGGCTTTGCTTATTTCTTAACCGCTGTCGCTGCAAATGGCCCTATGTGTCTTTTACAATATAATAAACATGGCTTGCATGAATTCATACATAATTTAGTCACACAATGTTAAAGCTTTAGGTGGTGAAACTTTAACACGTTTTGAGTACTTCACAAAGGTCTTATTAAACCATGGCAATCACAACGTCAACAAATAGGATACCTAAGTACAGTAAGTGCAATAGATATCTATTAAATAAACCTTTTTACCCAGTACAAATATCGAAAGGAAGGGGATCAAAAAAAGGACCTTTGCCACCTTTGTCCTACATTTAACGAAAGAATGGCAACTACGTACTGCGTAAAATGTACCAAAACAGTATATCTGGAATACCAAATAAAAATATGCAGGTGTTTCAAAAAAATCAAATTTAGATACTGTAATTTTTTCATTTTAAAATATTGTTTTGTTATTAAAATGTTAAAAACACTATTTTATGTTCCGATAAAAAAAAACTTATGAAACAGGTAATTTTACAAAGTGTACATGTAAAATTTGCGAATGCGTAAATTTTACGTGTCCATACCAACAAGCGGTAAAAATTAAACGATACCGTTCTAGAGTTAACAGCGTTGCCAAAGACTTCACTATCCCACAAAAAATACTTAACCCCTACGTTAAAAAAGCCAGAACGCAGAACGGAGATGGTGCTGAACTTGAATTGGAACGTGTTGGGTATTTTAATAAAAGACCATTTTTTTTTCAACAACCCGAAACTGTATTAGCTGATTACCTGAAACGAGCATCGGATATTTACTACGGATTAACACCTAAGGAACTTAGAAAATTTGCATATCAATACGCTAGCGCAAATAAGTTTGAGGTTCCGGCAAGCTGGACTTTGAATAAAATGGCAGGTGCAGACTGGGCTGCTGCTTTTATGAAAAGAAATAATACTCTTATCTTTAAGATGCCCACAAGCAACCAGCCTGTCAAGAGCTACTTCCTTCAACAAAACAAATGTGAACATGTTTTTCTCCAATTTAATGACCGTATACAATCGTTTACATTTAGAACCCTCAGATATATGAAACTTCGACGAAACAGGCATAACAACGGTCCAGAAACCAGACAGGATAATTGTAAGACGTGGTGTTAAGCAGATAGGAAAACTCACGTCCGCTGAAAGAGGAACGCTTGTAACTTTAACCGTAGCAGTGTCTGTAAGTGGCAATTCTATTCCGCCATTTTTTATTTTCCCAAGGGTGAACTTTCGTGACCATTTCATCAGAGACGGACCTGTTGGAAGCATGGGGGATGCCAATCTATCTGGTTGGATGAAAGAAGAACATTTTATCAAATTTGTTAACCATTTTCTCCACAATGTGAGATGTTCGAAGGAAAGGCTCGTACTTTTATTGCTCGATAATCACGAGTCCCATCTTTCAATAACAGCTTTATATATTTGTGAGGAAAACGGTGTAACAGTTTTATCTTTCCCACCGCCCTGTTCCCATAAATTACAACCACTAGACAGAAGCGTTTACGGTCCACTGAAAAAATACTGTAACTCAGCTATTGACAATTGGATGATGAATAATGTGGGCAAGACTTTTTCCATATATGACATCCCAAGAATTGTCAAAATGACGCTCCCACTGGCTGCTACCCCGACAAATATTACGGCGGGCTTTGTAAAAACAGAAATTTGCCCTTACAATGATAATATTTTCCAGGACTTTGAATTTTTGGCCTCATATGTGACAGATAGACCAGCACCCAACCCCAAAGGAGATGAAATTGACAGACGCCAAGTAAACGAATTGGAAGAAAAACAAGCGAACGAACTGGAAGAAGAACAAGTAAACGAAGAGAAAGAAGCCCAAGCAAACGAAGTGGAAGAAGAAAGTGAATGAAGTGGAAGAAGACCAAGTAAACGAAGTGGATGAACCAACTAAAGAAACTCGTAAAGACGCTTTGTTAGGTCCTGAGGAAGTCAGGCCGTTTCTTAAAGCTGGCCCGAGACAAAACACCAGGAAAGCAAGAAAAAAGAGACAAACTGCTATTTTAACCGACACTCCCATCAAAGACGCTCTACAACAAGAAAAAGAGAATAGGAAAAAACGAAAGTTACTGTTAAAAAAAAAATGTTGAGAAGAAAAAGAAGCCTGAGAAGAAAAATATAAAAAGCGCCAAAGTTACCGACGGCCGAAGGTTTCTTTTCCGTGAGGAAGAACCGGTCGAATCTACATCTCGCATCACTACAAAAGACGAGACATCCTCAGAATCGGACGATGAGACCGAGTGCCTGGTATGTGACGAATCTTATCGTATTAGCACAAGTGGTGAGGAGTGGGTGCAATGCACAAGCTGCCACAGATGGGCCCATGACAAATGTGTAGGCAACTCAAATCGTATTTTTTATAGGTGCGTAAACTGTGACTCAGATGATGATTTGTAGGTTTTTTCTTGTTTATCGCACTACTGCTTGTGTATTTTAAGAAAATAAACATTTATTTTATAACTACATTATTTTTTCTCATTAAAAAACTAAAAGTCAACTAACCCCTTCGTGTATGTCAACTAACCCCGTATACGGGGCTAGTTGACTTATCTGTTCATTAATCTAAAAGTGTCAAATATTTTTGTTCCAAGTTATAGTGAACCAAAATTATTAATAGAAATCAAATGCATGAACAATTTACGAACTTTTGACATGCTACAGATCAACAACAATCAAATAATAAGTTTAAAAAAATAAGATAAATAATTTAGTCAACTAGCCCCGGTCTCCCCTATTACAAAAAGATAGCACAGACACGTTTTAAAGACATCTTAAAGACGTTTGTTCACGACGTTCGTGACGTTTTGAAGATGTACGCTAATATCCAAAATATGTTTTAAAGGCGTCTATAGGACGTACATTGTTACAAAACAAGGCGTCTTTAGGACATCCAATTTTGTACGTCTTTAAGACATCCAGTTTTGTACGTCTTGGACGTGTTTAAGCCGTCTATTTACTTGATCGGAATTCGTTTAAAAAAATAAATAAATAAATACTTGTCTACTATATTTAATACTGTTTATTATACATTATTAAATTATTAAAACTGACACATAGAGTAAATATTATTTTACATTGTTGGAAAAATAATTAGAAAATAACTTGATTATTTACACCAGTTTTACAAGTAAAAGAGAAACTAGTATTTGGTATATCTTGTTTAGTTTTTAAAAATATATGATCTATACAGTTAGTAGAATCACCCTGTTCATTTGTTGTAGCATTTATTAATGATACAAAATTAAATTCACTCATTAAATTCAAATATTTACTTACAATTTCATTTTGTTCTCCTTTTGAGATATCTATATTTATATCTCAAACCAGATAGTGTTGTACTAAAAAGTTTTTGGTTTGTTCCAGATATAAGCGCAAGGAATTGATAAAAGTCTCTTTATCGCCAGCAGGAGACCTATATATTGATGTGATTAACACGTATTTGTTCCTATCAACTTCAACCTTCACCTCTACAACCCTACAGTATGCAATATCTACATTTCTATATGTATATTCTAAGCTTTTTTTAACGTATACCACCACTCCATCGTTTTTATTGAAAGATCCCTCACTATACATTACATTATAATTATTAATTTTATGGCAATTTATATCCAGAACTTTAAAGGTTTCTGTCAAGACAATTATTTCAAAGTCAAAGTTATGTGATGCAAATAAATTTTGTACCCATCTAATAATCTTTTATGGTATTAATTTTAGCCAAAGCGTCTTTAACTAATGTCCTTGCAGCATATAATTTAGTTAAATTATTGTTTTAAGGTGTTTTTCTAAAAAATAAGACAATATTAAAGTGAGGTTATGAAATTAAAATGCAAATTAATTAAAACTTACCGATTTTAAAGATAATGTTTGCTAGTTCAGGTATACCACATTTCCAATAATGGAAAATAAATAATATAAAAAGACTATATATAGAAACACACAACTACGAAAAAGTAATGATAATGTCCACAGACTGACGCAAAAAACATTGGCTGTCCTGATAAGAAGGCAGTCAGAGGAAGAACACGACTTGATACGCGCGTGCGAGATTATGCAATCAGCCAACGACAATGACGATCATACATGTGCTGCAGGCAGCGTTAAGAACGGTGGCGCCATATTCAAATATAGCGAACATTTAAAACGTCCTAAAAAACAAAGACATTTTAAACCGTCCGTTTTGCATACCAGGACGTTTGAACGAAAGTAAAACATGAACTGGACATATTTAAGATGCAGTGTGCTATTGGGTATTATTAAATTAAGCTAGTAAGAAAAATTATACACAAATGAAGATAAAATTATTACTGACCCTTAAATAATACTAATTTGGTATAATAACAAAAAGTTTTAGCGAAACAGCTCTTTTTTATATCTTTTAAGTTTTTCCTTCAAAAGGAAAGACTTGTATTTCGTGCAAAACTTTTTAATTAATAAATGCAAAGCGCTTTCGGCTTATTAGCCATCATCAGTGGTTATCTACAAAAATTGTGGATGTAAACTTACAATTTAAAAAATATAAATCTGATTAAGACTTTTAAGTCAAGAGTTAAAATTATATATATACGGTTGTTTGAACAAATTAACAATTAAAAGATACAAACAAAGTGACAAAAATCCAGTATTCGGAATAGTGAGTGTGCGATAAGCCCTTACAAATCATATCTGATCTCCAGAAGCAAGTTAGCTTGTGTGGAATTAAGGAATTATACCACCTTCACCATTCGCACAATTGAAAACAAGTTAACAAATTAGTTAAAATTTAAAGAAATTTACAAATAGAGGGTGACTGTGGAAAATATATATGGAAATTTGAATCTAGAATACAATAGTTAATATGAAGAAAGTTAAACGCAGAAGGCCAAAGTAAAAAACTGAAGATTTTTTTTTATATGTATATTCATTATAATTATAAAAAATTCTACCTATTGTCCACAATGTATCCAACAAGTTTCTGGTCATCCTCACTCCCAAAATTAGATAATTCGGGATATTTACAACTTGCTAAATCATATTATTAGTATTATTATTATTTTCAAATTTAAATTTCTTTATCTATTCATTTTTATTTTTATTCAAGTTGTTTAACCGTTTCCACATGACAGTGGTGACAAGCGACACTTAAAGACGTTGACTTGTCAAATGTCAAGAGAGGAGGTGCGTTCACCTCAGTGTGGAACATGTTTCTCCAAGTGTGATTCGAGTGATTGGAGGTGGTTAACGGAGATCAAAATTTGTTAGTATTGAATTTAAAGATTTGATTTATTGTTTGTTAAATTTAAATAAATATTTAATATGAAATGATGTTATTATTTTTAATGATCCTTTTAATGTCACTCGCGTGGTTCTGATGTGCCATCTCGGGCTCTGCAGAACTTTTTTCCCAAGATGGCACAACTCAACCCGCGGTCCCTAGAGGTGAATCTGATGTTTAGTCTTAAAAATTACTAAATCACTCATCAAGCGTACTCATGGTTGAAAGAGACAAAATAAAGAACAAAAAAGTTTTAAACAAAAGAATACTATGGTCCCAAAGGTAGGCTCTGATGGGTGAAATAGAGTTTAGGAGGGGATGGCTCTCAAAGGCTTGTATTGAGTGACTCGGACCTACATCATCATAGAGGGTTAGTTGAGTTGTCTATGGAGTGGTATGAAATTTCTGTTAAGGTTTACTTGAGTGTTGAGACAGAGGATATTGTTGTCTCTTTCAAGAGTAATTTCAACATCTTCATGAAAATCTAATAAATTGAAGTTTTTTGTGTTTAAGTTAACTAATAATTTGGAGTATTTTGTTGCGCTAAAATTATGTTGATTGAACCTCAAGTGATGTCCGAATGCAGATGTGTCCGGCTTCTTGATGTGCTCGCCTATCCGGACTCCTAGAGATCTACAAGTTCTGTCGATATAACTGGCATCGCAATCGCTGCATTGCAACCTGTATACTCCACTCTTATCTAACAAATTCGTTTTGTCTTTTGTATTGACTAGATGAGAGTCTAGTTTATTAATTGATTTAAAAGATACTTTGATGTTATCTACGTTGTTAATAAAAAAATTTGAAATGCTCTTAGCTAAGTTATTTTCCCAGAAGGGGATTGATATGTAAAAATTATTAATATGACTTAAATTGGGGTAGGCTAATTTTTTAATTTTCTTGAACATAATTTTGGTGATTAGAGATTGGATTATGTCCGGGTCATACCCGTTGTTAAATGCAATTTGTTTAAGTACATTTAATTCTTGAAGATACTTAATTTTATTTAGAGGGATTGATAGAAGTCTATGAATATAGCAATAGAAAGCAGACATTTTATGTTGGTGGGGGTGATTTGAAGAATAGTGTATCACGTGGTCTGTTTGGGTGGGTTTTCTATATATGCTAAATTCGAATTTGTTACCCTGTCTATGGACAGAAAGGTCCAAAAAGTTCAAACAACATTCTTTTTCAACTGTCAAAGTGAATTTTATATTTGGATGAATAGTTTTGATTGGGTTTCGGATATTAGAAGCCGTCTTGGCGTTACGATTTATTAGGCAAAAAATGTCATCCACGTATCTGTGGTAGATTAAAATATTTTTATGTTGTGGAATAGGCCACATCCCATAGCAAGGCCATCCGGTTGTTCGTTAGTGATATTGTTAAAAGTAAAGAAATTTTGTGATAAGCACAAGTTTAAAAATTGTAAAATGATGGTTGTGTTATTGACATAAACGTTTGAACTTCTCAAAACATCCCGAACCAAAGGCATGGTCTTAAACTTTGGGACCGAGGTGTACAGGTTGCTAACATCGAAAGAAACCATGGTGCAGTTGTCAGGGATGTTGAAGTTTTTGATTTTATTACAAAATTCTAAGCTATTACTTACCGAGTTGGCTGGTTTGAATTGTGTGAGATCATAAATTAAGTTGCAGATAAAAGTGGTGATTTTTGCAACTGGAGTGTTGATGAAACTTACAACTGGCCTAATGGGTATGTCTGTCTTGTGGATCTTTGGAAGTCCGTACAAGCGAGGCATGATTGGATTGGATGGTACCATGCTTGAAATTCAGCTAAACAATCTTTGTTTAATTTAAGTAAAGCTTTAGTTGTTCTAATGAAAGTGTTGAAAGGATTATTAGCCAAAGAATTAAAGTTATTTTCTGTCAAAAAGGTATTTACTTTATTTAAGTAGTCAACTTGATTGAGAATTACCAAACAATTGCCTTTATCAGCTCTCGATATGATTAATTTGTTGTTGGCAATCTTAGTTTTGATGTTTTTTAAAAGTTTTTGTTGGTGATGGACTTGCAAGTTTTGATGTTTGTTTAGCTGTTTTTTGTAGGCATAAAGTTTATGAAAAATATCCTTTCTGATTAAATGTTTATAAGATTGAAGGTAAGTATTCAATGATGGAATACAGCTCGATAGACAACCCCAGCAAATCCCTCTGAGTGTGGTGTCCATGTAACGAGTATTTCAACCCTAAGCTCAAGAGAGCCATCTCCTCATCAAAATGAATATTCGAAAGGTTTTTAACTCTATCAAAAAATTTGAATTTAGAAAATTGATTGTTGTTTTGTCGCATTTTATTGAGATCTGAATCTTTTTTATCTTTAATCAGTTTGTTAAGTTAAATTTAAGTTTTTGTTTAATAGTCCAAGCGGCGACCGCCGTAAAAAGGTGGTCACCAGAATAAGTACAAAAATATATTTTATTATTTTTTGGGTATAAGATGAATAACAAACCATCGGTCTGGTAGTCTATGACTTGTCCAATTTTTTTTTTTTTTTTTTAATAAAATTTGTATTTAATTTTTTTTGTAAAAATTGATCTACATAACTTAAACATAATTTTTTAGTTTACGATGGCGTTTTGACCAGATAAATATAGAAATTCAAGTCTGGCATTCTTATTCTTGACGCAACTGTTTGTCAGACCAACCCCAACAAATTTATTACAAAAACAAATTTTCTATACAGGGTGTTAAAAAAAAGTGTCACAAAATGAAATGGTCAATAGTATGACCCAAAATAAGCATAAAAGTCTTAATAAATATATGACCGCAAATTAACGGTTTCGGAGATACGGACCATTTTGTGTTTATAACAATTTTTTATTATTATAAAAAAACAATGATATTTATAAACAATCAATAACAACATAGAGTTAAATGAGATGTTCAAAGTGCCCTCCCTCCATTTCAATGCATTGCCATTTGCACGACCGTACATAAAATGCATGTCAGCTAATTCAATATTAGTGTAAACAGGCATAACGAAAATTTATAAAATTATTCACCCACAACAAAACAATAACTGCAAATAGTATCTATGAAAAAACATCGGTAGACTCCGATAAAAAAAGCAAGTTTTTAAGAATAAAAAAAGATAATCAAAAAATGATACAAAACACAAAACACTCCGTATCTCTGAAACCATTCATTTGCGGACATATGTTTATTAAGACTTTTCTGCATATTTTGGCCCATACTACCCCCCGTTTTATTTTGTGACACTTTCTTTTAACACCCTGTATAAGGTATAAGAAAAAATCAAAGGACAAAATTCTTATTTTTTATTCCTCTTTCGAATAAAATTGGTCTGGCACGTTCATACTTAACCAAAATTCTGCCAGACCAAGATTAAGCAAGTCCTTCTCTACTGCTTGAAAAGTGCGAGTTGTTTTGGTTTTTGACATAATTGACATCATTCAAATCTTAACCTGTTTAATTCGGAAAAATGTGATGTGCGTCTTTTTAAATGCCATTTATTTAACTAAATAATTAAATAATTTTTTATTGAATTAGAAAAATGAAATGCTTTATCTGTAATATCACTAATAGCAAGGAGAAAGTATTATCGTTTAATGCTGATGCTGATACATTTCAAAGATGTTTATTTATTGAAATGAGGAAAAAGAATCATTTCAAGTAAGGTGATTTAATATTAATACCTGAACTACAAAACTCTGCAGGTCATCATTTAAAATGTTACCGTAATCTGGTTGCTGTAAAAAAATCTGTGGTTGACGAATTTAATAAATCTTCACAAATAGTTAATACAAATAATGAAAAATTTACTAACGTAAGTATACAGGGTGTTTTAAGAAGGTATGTCATTCTTCCTCAGATAGATTACCAAAAAATAAGTGGATTTGGCTATATTTACCTATATTAAAAACTGGTTCCCAACAAAGTTATAGGGCGTTAAACTAAAATTCAGAAAAACGTTTTTTTTGTAAAAAGTTTACTGTTGCGATTTTTTCTTTGAAATTTTGCCAGTGCTGAAGATTTGAAGACCCAATATTCTAAGAAAAAAAAAATTTAAAGGGACCCCTTTATAAAATGTTGGGAATTGGGTCCTTTTTAACCCCCCCGAATTTTGTTTGACATAAAGAAACTTGCTTTATCGATCTTAAAATCAAAAAATACTATAAATTTTTAATTTTTTTTTTATAGCAAAATGAACTTTGTATATTTCTTAGTTAACGAGCTATTTACAATTTTTTAACTAAATTTCTAGAGCAATTTGTCCGTACCGAAATTAACACATCAACAAAACTAAGAGTAGGTCAGGAGTTATTGTACAAAAAACGCATATAAAAATCAGTGGTGTGTCTAGGTCTGTGCTTGAGCCGCCCCTGCAAAAACTACCTCTTTTATTTATAATTTTGTAAAAAGGTATTTATAATATTGGATTGGCGCCATAAAAATGGTGTGCCACTCGTTCTCATGGGTTCACCATGCCACTGATAAAAATACACGTTAGTTTGGAAATGTATTTATTAAATTTAATAGTAATTAAAAAAATTATTTTTTTAATTAAATAATAAAAAATAAACACTTGACAATAATTATTATACATATTTTATAAACTATTTAATTTAGTAAATATTCCTCCTCCTTCTTGAACACCAAAATATAAATAAAAGAGGAGGTTTTTGCAGGGGCGGCTCAAGCACAGCCATAGACACACCACCGATTTTTATATGCGTTATTTGTACAATAACTCCTGACCTACTCTTAGTTTTGTTGTTAAGTCCAGGATGGACAAATTGCTTGAGAAATTCAGTTAAAAAAATTATAAATAGCTCGTTAACTAAGAAAGATACAAAGTTCATTTTGCATATACAACTGCAGAAGAATTAGAAACAGAATTAACTATTACATCGCATGAAACAAGTACGTTGATACCTTCAAATATACAATGTTGTAATAATCTCAGTACAAATGTTGCTTTCGATAACTATGATCGTGTTGTGGGTACTTTAAATGGTAAAGAAGCGACGAAAATTCGATGGAGTTCCTAGAGAAGTCCAAGCCTATTATAAAAAATTTATCAAGAAAACATCATTGACATCTCTTAATGATATTCAAAAAGTTTCCGAAAATTGTTTACCAACTATACTGAATACTAATTTAAGAGACTTAATATGGACAATTTCTTTGTCTATGTGGGTCGGCTTTAATTGTAAAACTTTAATTGATAATAGTGAACAACAAATTGTTGATTATTTACCGCAAATAAATGCCGCACCAGGTCGTTCCGTAACCCTTGAGACATTGCAGTATGCTCAAAAAATAGCAAAAGAATGTAATCAAGAGCATATTATTCTCACCTATGATTTAGGAATAGCTAAGTCAGCTATGGAAATTCAAATTACAGACAGTCCTGAATTTGATAATATTTTTATTAATTTGGGTGTTTTTCATATTGAAATGGCATTTTTTAAAGCTATTGGCAAATACATCGATGGCTGTGGTTTAATTGATATTTTAGCACAAGCAGAAATTTTAGCTGAAGGCTCTGTTACTGGCTTTATTGGAGGAAAACATTTTATCCGTTGTAAAAGGATACATATCCTGCTCACGAGCTCTCCATGCATTACATTTAGTCCCGGCTACCCCCCCCCCCTTCTAGTCAGCCCTGTTTATATCCTTCTAACACTCTGTACATATAATTTAAAATTATATATTGTTGCCATGTACAAGTTTTCTCAAATTTTATTATTTTTCACTAGTTCATAAAGAGTTTTACACTCCGTGGAGTGCGTAATATAAAATTTGACAATTATTTTTTTTTCACTGGTGCGTAAAGTAATTTACGCACTAGTGAAAAAAATTAACTTTCATATTTCTAATATTAGTGGATAATGTGTACGGTAGTAAAAAAAATTAAGTATGTAACTCGTATGTAAAGTGTTAAGATATTAAACACATTAGGTTACAGAATACTATCATTGTACTAGTAATAGCTTATTTGAGCATGTATGTAAGCTATTACATGTGAGTGTACTACGGCTATAAATAAATTTTAGTTGTGCCGCGAGACGAGAGATTCTCGTCTCTCGTCTCGTCTTGTCTCGTCTCGAACGAGACGAGAGAGACATTTTCTCTCGAAAAGAGATTCGAGACGAGACGAGACGAGAGAGTGTCATCTCTCGACGAGAATTTCTCGTTTCTCTCGAACTCTCTCGGGCTCTCTCGAACAATTTTCTCTTTGCTTATTTGAAATTTTCAATTGCTTTTCGTAACTTAAAATTTTAACAAATTAGATTTCGAGACAGTCAAAAAGTTAACTATAACACACCTATTCTATAAATATTAAATGGTAACAAATGATACTTGTGTTATTACGATTTTATAAATAGTGATTTATAGGAAAAAATATTTCTCATTTCATTTGTTTAAAATTTATACAGTCATTTCTTATATTTAATCCATTCTGCTTTGGTGAGGTTACTTTTGAAGATAAGTTGAAAATTTTTAAGCGTTTTTTCGAAAAACTATCAAAGAAAAGGTAATACACACGAATGTATTATATGCAGTGGGGACGAAAATTGTACCTCCTCTATTTTAACTTCTAAATGAAAAAATATAACAAAACAAAAACGAGGTAAAACTTTTTGTTATAACGAGATGCACTTTACTTGAGACACGTAAGATAGAGGGAGTTACTAGCTTTAAATTTTCTTAGAGAAAGTAAGGTTATGTGATACCTCATTTAAAATATATTTTCTATATTTTTACAACAGATTTGGGTTTTTATATTTTTACAGAAATTACATTAAATAAATTCATAAAGTAGGTTAAATTCTTTTTTTTATTAACAGCTTCAACCTCAAAGGATTATTACCGGAGGTATATTACCTTATAAATGCTGTTTTTTACAGTAGTATACAATGGATAATTAACATTTTGGCTAGTACAGAGTAAAGTCGGTATCTTTTATAATTTTAAGCAATTTTTTACTGTTAGAGGGAACACTGCACAAATGACAATTTTTTGTAGCTGGTACTTTGTTCTTATACAGACATGTTCTGAGCCTTTACTAATAAGTTACATTCTTGATAACTCTCGTATTAACAATTATTGTTTATTATTAAGGAAACGCTTCTTGTATTTACTAAAATAAATAAAATAAGAATATCAAAGGTGATTTAAAAACCACTTGACGTATTACATTTTTCATAAGTTCTTAGCAAAAAAAACTTATTAAAAAATTATCTTCTAACATTATCTAACATTTCTTGGATTATTGCGGCACACGAGGATTATCAAGAATGTAATTTTTGTAAAAACAAAACAAAATAACAAAATTAAAACTGTCTGCTTGGAAGTAAATAGAATCAAAATATATTTCAAATGAGGTATTACATGATTTTACTTTCCATTAGAAAATTTAAATATAGTAACGCCCTCTATTTTACGTCTCAAGTAAAGTGCATTTCATTACAACAAAAATATGTTTCTCTAATTTCATACCTTTTTTGTTTTATGTCTCTACCTTCTTGCATTTTGAAAACATACTACAAAATGCTTTCTTTTGACATCGCAGGATTGCATTAGAAAAAATCTAACTTCCAATTTAACCTCTTCCCCCCTCCCCGACTGACTTACAAAACAAAGAATTTTCGTTTTTAGTTAACGCCTAATCTGGGCCACTTATTACTTCAAATTTCAATTGTAAAACGACTGTGACAGACGGACAGACAGAGAGACATAAGTATTTCCTATTGCCAAATTTGGGTACTAATTAAGGATGTATTGATGTTTAAAAAACATCGATTTTTAGGTTTCGACTATCGATGTTCAACATCGATGTTTTTTAATCCGATGTTATTTGCTAACATCGATTTTTACATTAATATCCATGATTTTCTTTTGAATGTTTCTTGGTTTTTTGTTAAGCGTCTCGTTTAATTTGATGGTTTAAATTTCTTTTTCCTGTTTTTTTGCTCTTCAATGAACGCTTTTGGAAAACATCGATGTTTACACATACATCGATGTTTGAAAAAATTTGCGCATCCCTAGTACTAATGCGCAAATTACTTGAAAAATTATTTGTTTTTGTCTTACAAATTTTACCGTTTTTTCATGTTTCGTCTTTTTCAAATTTTAATTTGATATTGTTTTATCACGAGAGAAACGAGACGAGACGAGACAAGACAAGAGGAAGGCTCTCTCGATCGAGAGAAGCGCCTTCTCGTCGAGACGAGAGAACAGTTTTCTCTCGCCCTACGAGACGAGACGAGAGAGGCCACTCTCTCGTCTCGTATTATCTCGCGGCATCACTAATAAATTTGTATATAAACGATTTACAGATTTCTTCGTACAAACCCTAAAAATTATAATATTTAACTATAGTGCATTAGATTACAATAAATTATTCATTATTTACAATTTCTTCCAATATTGTTAAATAATGTTCGAAATAAAAGTTCGTTAATTTTGACAACATTTCCCTCCAAAGGTTCTGGTTTATTTCAATTCTTTAATAAAGAATTCTTTTTGGTGTCCATATAGTAAAATAACAAAATTTTCTTTTACTCGCATGAAGTTGACCCTGCATTTGATAATAGTATAGATGTTTTTTTTTTAAAAAAAATGTTTAATAGCCTCTTCTGGTGTATAATTTTTCGCCGAAAGGTTTTTACTGATTAAGCCATCTGGAGTTGCAGCCAAAAATGAATGTTCGGAACCTATGAAGATTCCTGAGTTGGATATTTCACTATCTAAAGATTCACTCAACTCCCTTAAAGCTCTGTCTTCATTTTCTATACCATAATTAGTATTTTTATTGCCAGAAAATGTACCTCTTAATATGTCCATGGCAACTTTATTTTTATTAGTAGATTCCCGAAGTCTACAAATTCGTCCAAAATTTGAGGCAATTAAACGTTTTCGTCGTCGCTCCTCAAACCACTTAGCGGACTTTCTTTGGCTAAAGGTTTTCTCAAAAATATTTTGTGCTTCTGTGCTGGAAACTTTTAAATTTTCAAGAAATTGATGCTTAATTTTTTTAAATCCATCAGGGTCAATTTCCAAAATTTTCTTCGCATTTGGGCCATAATGCTCATCTGCTAGTTGTGATAGTATCTTCTCATGCTTTTTAAATTTTATTCTTTTTTTAAGTCTTTTTTTTACAAATTTTTTAGTGTATTGGCCAGGACTTTTCCCTGTAATGTTTTTATGGAATGAGGAATGGTATAGACCTTTAGTGTTATATGATAAATCTGCGGCATGATATCTTAGTTCATAATTACCTCTTGACGTGTAATTAATTCGTTTCCCGCCTAAAATGTTTGCGAAGATGTTGTTATATTGTTCTGCGTAATTGTTATTAAGGTTTTTAATTAAACTATCCACACGGAATTTTATTCTCGATATAGATGACAATATATCTTTCATCATTCCGCATTCGGTCAGGTCAACTATGTAGTCTGCATTCTCTTCATTTCCTAACTTTGTACAAAAGTATTTAGAACAGTTCTCGTGCTACCAAATCCATGATATGGGCTATTAGATATGTCATGCTTTAGATTAGCTATTCACTAAATTAAAATATAAAAATTTTATAAACACCCTCTAATAAGTCAAACTGCGTTATAACAAAATCTCACAATGCACCAAGAACAACTAAATGCGGTCCTGGTTTCCCTAATTCAGGTAACTCTGACTCACTTAAGACTTCTTGGATGTCGGCAACCGTGGTAGGGAAATAATATATGGAATAGAGTACACGATTTCGAGTTCGGACGTTAACATTTTGTAGGTACGCTCTTAAACATGAAAAATTTTATCATACTGGCGGTCGCTGGCTCTAAGTATGAAAAAAAAACTTAATTTTTCTAGTAACAAAATCGTCACTAAACTGCTTATAATACTTATTTTTCAGAAATTGATTAAACCTTCTTTGGAAGACTTGCATTAAGATCCGAAATATGTATTATGTAATTATGAACTTATTAATATATTTTTAACGTCACGGAATACTAAAACAGTTATATTAAGATTTTATCAGACAATACCTAATATGAAGCAATTTGCACGCTATTATTTGCTATGATTCAGCAAATGCAGTTTTAGTAAAAATCTTGACGCCATCTAAAACACTTCATTGTAAAACAGACAAGCAGACTAACCAACTAATACTTATATATCAAATAATTCAGGAAGTTATTCGTGTACGTATACTTGAGTATACTCAAGATTTTACATAAATTACTTCACTTTTCCATTATCATGATCTTTACAGTCTGTTTAAACTCAAAAATTCGGAGTCAAAGTCGCTTATTTCACGAGATAAACATTTGTGTAAAACCAGATCAGCGATCAGACCGTTTGGTTTTACGTATATATTTTGATGGAATAAATAAAACAAATCAAATAAAACTAAATAAAAATAACAAGTAAAGGGATTTTATTTTTAGTATATTGTTACGCTGGTTTTTGGTTACTCAGGTTATTTCAACTCAACTTTTACAATTTAAATATACAACCAATAACATGAACGTACAATGCAACGTCTATCATAAAACTCTGACGTCAGGATCAGTGACTTATAGAGCTCGCCAATGACATATATAGATTAATAGACTGCTCATCCATATCAAAGTATATTAACTATTGAGTAGCGACATAAAGCGTCGGTGCCTTTGATCTTGGGTGGTGCAAATTTTCTTTCTCTCTCTTTTGACGCTATTGACGGAACGACACACTAAAACACTGCTCGAATTATAAACTGGTCTTGAATGTGATGTTTACACTGCTCGGCGTAATTTGAAGTAAAACTCTTTTGTAGTTTACGTATTTATAATAAAGGTTTGGTCATTAGGCAGTTTTATATTTATGAGTATTTAACTTATGTAATAAATATAAAAATATATATCACTATTGATAAATTTCAATTTTTTTACCTACGTCCGGATGAGCTAGAGTCTTGAAAGTTGGTAGGTGCACAGGGTTTTGATTTTTGATAACAATAGAAATTATTACTTATGGACCTTCTTATTTATTAATCGAACTTTAAATTTCGCGTTGTTCAAACATGTCGCTGAATACAATTTTTGACTAATAAATCCACAACAACGAATTCCTATATCAGCTGCCGGACTAAAGTAAAAGGGGTTGTTTACATCTTTAGAAGACGTCTCGCCTCTCTATTTCGCGTCGGCGCACTAGAATTCGGTTCCCCAGCTGTTGCTACTCAACGGTTAATATACTTTGTCCATATATAAACAAGACGACGAAAAGCGGGTCAAATTGCTTGGCTTGCCGAGTGCTCACCAGGCAGAATCGGTCTGGCCCAAGTGAGTTTAAAACTCATATTTCATCAAAGAAGGAATTGAAATAAAAAAAATTATCTGTATGTTTATTTCAAGACATGAGCTTGCGGTAGGTATTTTTAAAAGGGATTTTGAGTCGTAACGTCTAGTTTCCCAATTTTCAAAACATTTTACTAGATCTAACCAATTTTGAACATAGATATAAACAATTTTACACTCTTCTGTATATAACTAACTTTAGACCACGACTACTGTATAGTGGCACTATTCGGACACTTGATTATTCTTTTAAAATTTATTTCGCATTATAAAAGCAGATATTATGCAAAAATTGAAGGAACTTTTTAAAGATTTTACTAAAAGTTAGTAGCTTTTTCACATTCTAAAGTGTGTTCCCTTTAGACCATTAAGGATAATTTTGTCGGTGAATGTGAATGATTTGATGAATAATAATAAAATTCAACCAGTGGAAATCTGATCAACATCATAGTAAAATGGGTATCCAGTCAATTCGTCGCGCGACAATTTATCGCGCGACAATTTATCGCGCGACCTTTCAGAGCCAACAATTCATCGCCACGACTTTTCATCGCTACGACAGTTTATCGCTACGACAATTCATCGCCACAAAAATATCGTATTGTATCTATGATTTATACAGTATGTCTGAAATGAAATGTTCTCTATATTATAAATGGAGATGTACCGGCCGCATTCATACCATAGGCGATGAAATTGTGAAGAGAACCGAACATAATCATGTGTCAGATAGTGCTGATGCCGAAGGAAGAAGAGCTGTTAAAAAAATTAAAGTTTTAGCTGAACAAAGTGGTTCCACTACTCAACAAATCATTGCAAAGGTTTCCGAGGGTTTATCATCATCGGCTGCAGCCAGATTACCACAAGTGAGTGCAATGAAAAGAACTATTCAACGAAAAAAGGAAAAGACAGAAGGAATTCCTGCGATTCCAAATTCTCTGCTTCAATTAGTTATTCCACAGGAATATACACTGACAAGCAGTGGTCAGTTATTTTTAATGTACGACAGCGGCCCATCAGAAGATCGAATATTAGTGTTTACAACAGCAAGAAATCTTGACTACATGTTGGAGTGTGAACACTGGTACGGAGATGGAACTTTTTCAACAGCCCCTAATATGTTTTCCCAAATATATACAATCCATGGCGTCAAATATTCAAATACCATTCCAACAGTATATGTAATTCTGCCGAATAAAAGAGAAGAAAGCTATAGACGTTTATATACAGCATTAAAAAATTTAAAACCTGAACTTTGCCATACATCTTTTTTAATGGATTTCGAAAAAGCAGCGATGAATGCGGTACGAAGTGAATTCCCTAATGCTCAATTTCTTGGATGCTTTTTTCATTTTTCTCAGTGTATATGGAGACAAATCCAGAATACCGGATTTCAGAGGCGATATGTGGATGAAGAAGTGATTTCATCAAATTTGCGACTTCTGGCTGCACTTGCTTATGTTCCTGAAGACGATGTAGAGAGTGCTTTTGATTTATTATTGGAAAGTGAATTCTATGCAGAAAACGAGGACTTAGCAGATTTAATAAACTATTTTGAAGACACGTGGATTGGTAGATTAGACAGAAGAGGAAGAAGACGGTTACCAAAATTTCCTATATCTTCTTGGAATTGTTACAATGCAGCCAGAGAGGGAATTGCTAGAACCAATAATGCAGTTGAAGGATGGCATAACAGTTTCAGTTCAATTGTTTCCATTGCACATCCCAACATTTGGAGGCTAATTAAGGCTTTACAAAAGGAGGCAAATTGTGGCAGGTAATGAAATTACTCAAAAAAAAATCTGATGTGTCCAACACATGACTTTCCTATCTAGTTATTACAGGCTTTTTCCGTTTATTGTGTACAACCTATTGCAGCATCTCTATAAATGTTTAGAGGATAAACTAAATATATATATATATACATTGTCCACATACATCTACCGCGAAACATTTTTCTATAGATATTCATTGAAAATGAAAATACTGAAAAATTTAAATTTAGCACTTTTCCTACAATTTTTCCATTACGGTCCATTTAAAAAAAATCATGTATGAACAAATATTATAGATCGAAATCGCAAACAACTTTTATTTCAACAATTTTCATAAAAATCAGAATTTTGCACATTTTGTCAAATTTCTCGAATACGGACCATTTCAGGAAATTTTTACATAAGGCAAAAATTATAGATAATAATATTAGAAGTAACTTTTATTTGAACAATTTTCTTCTCCAAACATAAATAACAGATATATTCCATAAAATATATAAACGGCCTCCCATAAAGTACCCCCCCAGATGTTCCGACTTTGTCCAAAATCTAATCATTTCACGTCAGGCCAAAATAAAACTTAAGTTTAAAATTTATTGATTTTTTCTTTATCCGTTTTTGAGTTTTCTTCAAATTTCGAAATTTACACATTTTCTCAAATATCTCGAATACGGTCCATTTAAGAGAAATTATCTATGGGACAAAAATTATAGAGAATTATATTACAAACAACTTTTGTTTGAACAATTTTTATAAAAAAAAATATTTTTTTACATTTTGCCAAATTTCTCGAATACGGACCATTTTAGGAAAATTTTGTAAATAACAAAAATTATAGATAATAAAATAAGAAGTAACTTTTATTTAAAAAATTTTCTTCCCCAAACGTAAATAACAGATATATTCCATAAAATATAAAAATGACCACCTATAAAGTACCCCCCCAGATGTTCCGACTCTGCCCAAAATCTAATCAGCTCATTAGACGCTGGAATAAAGCTTAAGTTTGAAATTTGGTGTTTTTCCGTGTATCGGTTCATGAGTTATGCGTTATACAGACACACACACACACACACACACACAGACACACACACACACAGACACACACACACACACACAGACATCATCGCGAAAATAGTCAAAACGGATTCAGGGGACCTCAAAACGTAAAAATCCGTCGAAAACTCGAGGTCGAAAAAAATCATGATTCCTATACTTTCCTTATATCTGTATACAGATAGGAAAGTAAAAATTTACAAAGATTCTGCACGGCGTTTAAAACTACTTACAGAATCCTACGACGCTCGTAATTCCATGGAATATCTTCAAAGAATTGCGCATAATTTTCGAATGCAAGTCTAAATTATTTAATATTATTATATTATAATAATTCAATTTAAAATGTAATAACTAGCAACTACAATTGTTTATAATATATTTTTTTCAATATACCTACTTGTTTTTTATTACCTATACTAAAAAATATATAAAATAAAATTTTGATTATAATAAAAAAATAAAATAAACCATAAAATGAATTCTAAAAAATGGCTGGCGACAAATTGAATCGGTTATTGTATAATGGGAACAAGTCCATGATAACTACTTTTGAGAAAAATGAAAAAGCCAACTAGCTTCGAAATTTAAATACCTATTAAGTTATGTTCTATGGATGAAATGTATTAATTGAGTAGCAGAATGATATGCGATAAAGCTATTTGGATTTTGAAAAGTATTAAGATCATAAGGGCGATTTTTAACCCTTGGACTTGTTTCCTTCATATAATAAATGAAAAAAACATAGAACAATATTACTGATGCTTTACTGTTAATTATTTTATTTATAAAAAAGGGATTAAATGATATAAAAAACTAAATCTGCATTCTAAAACTTTAAACAATTATTAGTTAGACTCATATTCTCTGTCGGTTGTTGGCCATTCCTTGAACTGTTTAAAAAATTCTTGATCTTCCTCAGGAATGTAGGTTAAAACCTTCATGAGATCCTCCAGCTTTTTAGCCTTGATTGGTACTTTTCCGTTACAAGCCCTTTCATTTGGAAAAGGAGGAGCTGTAACATTATTTTTTGATAAACGAAACTTGGATGTCGTAATGCCGTCTATAAATTCCCGTGTTACTATGAAACCGGGATGTTCACTTTCATAAGTCAAGTGTTTATATTTTGCTATGCTAAAACTTTCTTTTATTGTCTCTTTATCTGTAACTATTTCCTTCGTAGTCTTTTTAAAATAAGCTGGCCACCATGCTTTAAAGTTTAACACTTGTGTGTGTATCTATCACTTTTATAGTAAAGTTTGGCTTGGATGTTTTAGCTTTTGCTATTATTGACACATATTGCAATGGTGTATATATCCTATCATGGCGCCTAATAGCTCTTTTGATTATTCCGAAGTCTCTATCGCATGGCAGAAATGAATGCCCTCGAATAGGAAAATATTGGTGAATCACTTTAAATCTTCTATTTAGGGTAAGATTCAGGAAAAATCGAACAAGGGTATGATTTTGATTCTGGCCTCCGCATGCATCACTAAACACGTATAATTCGGTGACAGTTTCTGGAATTTGCTTAATGTAGTCCTGTAGAAAAGAAGTTACTTCGTTCGCTCCGCATTTAGCTGTGCCTTCATGATATGTATAAAATGTTGCACCATTAGTTTTTATATCATGGATCCCAAAAACGTATTGCCATACTTTTCGTAGGTAAAACATGTCATTCACTGGCATAAAAGGTAATGGCAAATTCTGCATGTAATCGAAAACGATTGCTGCTACATTTTCCTTGTTATTGCACAAATCTTTTACAGATTTAAGTTTATTGTAGAACTTAGTAGCCCTTCTTTTATGCACAACTAATTCCGCAGCTGCTACTCGTTTTGCAGTATCGTTTAATACCGACGATTTTAATTTCACCCCTAATTCCTCGCACTTCTGGCATACGTCCACCTGTGGTCTACCAAATCTGTATCCAAAATTTTCATTAAAATGTTTTAAATAGTACTCATACTTAACAATGTTCACCAAATCTGCATTTTCCCAGCAAAACATTTTGAACATCTTTTTTACGGTCAACGAAGAATCAAGATAGTTAAGCGGTTTGCTTCCATAATGAGTCTCTTTTTTTGGAAATGTTCTGATATGCTCATTTATTTTTAAAATAGCAGAATCAGGTAAAGCATTACCACGTTTAAGGTGTTGACCTCGCCTGTCAGTTGGCCTATCGCCATTTAACAGAAGTGAAGTTAAACGGAAAACTGCCTTTACTGACAAGGCATACAGACTAAGAAATCCTTTTTTGCATACTTGGACACGCTCTTTTCCGTTTAATACGTGAAACACAAAATTGCTTCGGCGCTCTTGCTTAGGCTCTTGATTCCTTGACCTACGTCTCTTAATTTCTTTAGCATCAAGAAGACCCATTAAAAAAGTGTCTTGTTCATTCTTTGGCTTCCCAGAATACAGCGATTTAAAAATTGTCTTCTTCTGCTCATCATAGAACTTCTCTGTGCATTTAAATTTACACCTGCAAAAAATATCGTCTTTAAACTGACTAAAAACCCCATAAATACATAAAAAGAAGGCGAGATCCTATGACTAGTCTAATACCCTGTACAAGTACATATCTGCAGTCTGGCCCAGTTTGTCGAGCTGGTTTTGCAACGCCTTTTTGACTAACATAGTTTTTTCCAAGTAATCGGGATTTAATTCGTACATTATTTTCATATTTTTCACAGTTTCGCACACCGTTTTTCCGTTTCGGTTGTTACTCACTACTTGTATCAGAGATATCAGACATAATTCTAATAAATAATGTTGTTTATATTCACAAAAAATGATATTGCAATAATTACCGAACCAGGCACATGCATGTATTTTCTTTAAATGAAGTAATAAAGTAATATACTGTAAATTAAACACAAGTAGCGACGCTAGCGCCACGAAAATTATTTTATAAAGGTAACAAGTCCTTGAATAGTTCCCTTTATAGACTCAACAATAAATTTCTGCCCATGATATTTCGAAACAGGCGAGCGGTATAAGTTTCTTTTATAGACCCACAGGTCCGTTGACTTCGATTTTACAAAATGTATATCTCAGTTTAATTTTGAAGAAATGTGGACTTGTTCCCTTTATACAATAACCGATTCAATTGTCGTGGCGGTGAGTTGTCGTAGCGGTGAATCGTCTTACAAATGTCGGCTCTGCATTTTCGCGCGATGAATTGTCGGGCGATGAATTGACGTAGATCCAGTAAAATGGACTAGGTTTAAAGTGCAATCTTAGTTGACGTCAAGATCCGTGTACCTTAGCATCGGTAAGGGGGAAAGAAAGATTCTGACTTACAATCACAAAAAGAACGTACAACTAAGCTTAGTCGATGTAAGTTAGCTCAGATTAGTGGTAAAAAGAAAGCGACTATTAATAAAAAGAAAAGTAATCCAGCTAAAACAAGAATTATGGCTACTGTCTTTAATAAAATGATATGTTGCCAGTACTAGTAGAATGTTAAGTGTTGAGTTATCTTCTTCAGGCAATGGATCGATTGTTCAACACAAGTGAAGAGTGGTGATTTAGTTGATCCGTTTTCAAACAGAATTGTTAGTGCTAAAGAACTATCTACTTTAATAGGATTGCAATCCTTCCAGTTATTAGCCACCATTGTGGAATTAGTGACAGGGTTGTTTCTAAAGAATAGGAAAAAGGAGATCAGTTATGTCTGTAAAGGATCAAGTTATATTTACTTTTATGAAGTTGAAAACTGATATGCAAGATATAATGTTCTACCCATTTTATTTGGAGTAAATGAAACTTTTTATCGTTAAATTTTTTAACAGTTTTTAATAAAACTGGTAGAAGTTCTTAGAATGGTATAATTCGGCCTTCAAAACAAGAAATATTAAATAATGTTCCTCTATGTAAGTAAGAGTACTACTTGATTGTACCGAAATCCCAATACATCAAGCCAAATGTCTTTGTTGTAGGCTAGTAGATGTAATTGGCCGGTTCTGGAAATGAGAAAGAGGTACAGAGAGAGGTAATTCCGTAATTAGTAATTATCCTAAGTACCCCCCACCCTTCGCGCAATTAGCAAGTACCTCCCAATTACATCATGTACTGTAATAAGTGCAATTTCACAGTAAGTACCACCCAATTACATCATGTACTGTAATAAGTGCAATTGCACAGTAAGTACCTCCCAATTCCCACAGGGTATACATCTTATTACACCATACATATTTAAGTGTAAGTACACCTTAGGTAGTAATTACTGTATGCAATGTAGTGTAGTGAATGTTATCTAAGTGCCTCCTAGTGATTAATGTTGGTAGCACGTCCTTAACTCTCAGCCGGCGTGCCTAGAGTGCATAGCTTGCGTTAGAGACGGTCGTGCTTAACCGAAATATCGAAGTAAGGGACTAAGAAGGGGTAGCCTGCGCCAGAGATAGACGCGCAGTTAGAAAGTACCTTCCAATTACAGCATGTACTGTAATAAATGCAATTGCACAGTAAGTACCTCCCAATTACCATGTACACGCCATACTGTAATGATTGTAATTGCATAATAAGTAGCTCCCAATTACCTACAGGGTATAAATCTCATTACTCCATACATATTAAAGTGTAAGTACACCTTAGGTAGTAATTACTGTATGCAATGTAGTGAATGTTATCTAAGCGTCTCCTAGTGATTACTGTTGGCAGCACGTCCTTAACTCTCGGCCGTCGTGCCTAGAGTGCTTAGCCTGCGTTAGAGACGGTCGAGCTTAACCAAAATATCGTGGTAAGGGACTAAGAAGGGGTAGCTGCGCCAGAGATAGACGCACCCAACTGAAATATCGGGGGAGGAGCTAGGAAGAGGTGGTGGAATTTTCTAGAGGATATATATAGTAGGACCCGCATCCAAATCCGTACAAATATCGTTAGCTCTAAGCCTATCGGGAGTTCTATCATCTAATATCGAAATAATCATAAAAATAATAAACATGTATAAGTGCAATTGTGGTTTAACATATACAAGGGTAGATAATTTACGTCGACATCAAAATAAAAGTTGCAAGCTGATATCTAACCGCATCGGCGAATCATCCGGAGGTACGAAGAGATCTACTACTCCCAGTAATGATGTTCCACCTGAAAAAAAAGCCCGGGTAATGTGAGTTCCACAAGTTCATACGCATCGCATCGTAGACTCAAAAGCCCATAATAGAAGATGTGAATCATGTAATGTAGATGTCCCTACCAATCAGATGACGTCGCATATGAGGAGTCTTGGGCATAAAGAAAAAGCCTGTGCAATTCATGCTGATGGTATATATTTAATTAAGAGCGCGTTTAAGTGCAGAATCGCAACTTACAGGCTTAAATGTGATGAAAAACATATAGATTATGTAACATTTTTTGATGCGATAAAATTAAGAGTGTTGAAATTGTTAAAAGTTGTTCTAAAGGCCCATAATGCCATTAAAGTTAATGTAGAGGCCTTCGCTACTTATGCATTGGAGAGCCAAGATGTTTCTGAAATCAAATCTTTTAACAACATAAATCGACTACTCGATTTGTCGACGGATTTGGATGCGGTATATGTAGACTTTAAGGATGATGTGGTATCTCAAACTGCAGACTTTCAACATAAGGATTCAGGTATAGTAGTTTTATATTTCATAGTATAGCGTTTACTAATATATTACTAATTGTTTCAGGTTGGACATTATAGGAAGTACTATTTTTAGAAGTAAATATAAATAAGTACTCCCCATTAGGCGGCTGCTCGTACATTAAGCTCCCCAAGTTTATTGAAACCAAGAAGGGTGTAGTTAATGTCCAAAATAATGATGCGTATTGCTTTGCTTGGGCCATCACGTCGGCGCTATATCCAGCGAGGGACAATGTTCACCTAACGACATCGTATCCACACTTCGAGACCGTGCTGAATGTTGATGGTATTGAATTCCCTATGAAGCTTAAAGACATTTCAAAATTTGAAGATTTAAATGACATAAGTGTTAATGTTTATGGTTTGGAACGTAGTTATGAAAATGGTAAGGTTAAATTCGAAATAGTAGGCCCATTACGATATTCCTCTAGGAGGTTAGGTCACCATATAAATTTACTATTAATAACGGAGGATTCAGGAAATAGTCACTATTGTTGGATTAAAAATATTTCCAGATTGGTATCGAATCAAGTAACTAGAAATGAACATAAAAATTTTTTTTGTGACGGCTGTTTACTTTATTTCCGATCTGAAAGCATACTATTGCGGCACCAATTGCGCGATTGTAATCATATATACACCAGCACGCCATCAGTGGAGCTGAAAAAAGACAAACGCGGTAATTATGTACCTGAAAACATACTTAAGTTTCAAAATTATGATAAGCAACTTAGGGTTCCATTTGTAATTTACGCTGATTTTGAATCGATTTTAAAACCAATAGATACTTGCGAACCAGATCCGGAAAAAAAGTTTACTATCCCGACATACCAACATGAACCATATTCTTTTGCATATTTGATTAAATGTTCGTTTGATAATTCATTGACGAAATTTGTAACTTTTACGGGTGATAATGCTGGTAGCGATTTCGTGAAACGGCTAGAGGACGATGTTTTAACTATTTATAATACCTATTTAAAAGACGTTATTCCGATGCATCAGCTGTCTAATGATGAAATAGATGATTTTAACTCGTCGACTATATGCTCTATTTGCGATGAGCCTTTTCAGGAAGGTGACGTTAAAGTAAGAGATCATTGTCATGTTACCGGTAAGAAAACACCTGGCGCCGCGCATAGCAATTGTAATTTAAATTATAAAATCCCACAATTTGTTCCAATCTTTTTCCACAATTTGAGTGGGTATGACAGTCATTTATTTATTAAAGAATTGTATGGCGAAGGAGAGAGGACCGAAGTTATTGCACAAAATAAAGAAAAATATATTTCGTTCACTAAACCATTGTACACCCATAGCTATATAGATAGAGATGGTATGTTGAGAAAAAATTACATAAAACTTAGATTTTTGGATAGTTACAGATTTTTAGCTGATTCATTGGCTGGACTGTCAGAAAACCTGCCATCAGAATTTTTTGTTGAAACAAGGAAATGTTTTGCAGAAAAAGAAAAATTCGATTTAATGAGGCAGAAGGGGGTGTTTCCATATAATTTCATGGATAATATAATGAAATTAGATCATCCCAATTTACCTTCAAAAGATGAGTTTTATGACAAGTTAAATAATTGCCACATAACTGATGAGGAATATGCTAGGGCTCAGCAAGTTTGGAATGTATTTAAATGTCAAACTTTGGGATCTTATTCTGATTTATACTTAAAATCAGATGTTTTAATGTTGTGTGATATATTTGAAAATTTTAGGGATGTATCACTTAAAGCATATAAACTAGATCCGGCGCAATATTATACATCTCCAGGTCTGTCATGGGATGCGATGTTGCGGTACACTAAGGTGGAGTTGGAACTACTGACAGATATAGATATGATTAATTTCTTCAAAAATAGTATACGCGGTGGTATAAGCCAATGCGTTGAAAGAAAACATATCGCCAATAACCCGTATTTGTCCGAATATAATCCTTTCGAGCCGAAGTCTTCCATACATTATATCGATGCGACAAATCTCTATGGTTATAGCATGAGTCAACCTCTGCCCACGGGAGAATTTGTTTGGTTGTCGGCTGAGGAAATTAATCAACTCGATATTATGTCTGTTGATGATCTCGGGGATTATGGGTATGTTTTAGAAGTTGATGTAACATATCCGCATCACCTTCATGATAAACACGCTGATTTGCCATTTTTAGTAGAGAATATAATTCCACCTAATTCCAAAACAGAAATCCCCAAATTGGTTCCCAATTTAAATCATAAAGACAAGTACGTATTACACTATAGAAACTTCAAGCAGGCCATAAATAACGGATACTGATAGTTTTGTGCTTAAAGTTAAATCAATAAATTTTTACGAATTTATGAAAGAAAATATCGAACATTTCGACACATCTAATTATAAATCGGATAATAAATTTAACCTGCCAGGAAGTAAACCAATATTGGGAAATTTTAAGGATGAGTATCCAAATCAGGCCATCAGCATCTTTTTAGGGACAGGCGCCAAGGCCTATTACATTAGATCAGATGAAAAAGAGAGCAAAAGCGCTAAGGGCGTAAAGAAATCCTTAATTCAAAACAGCTTAAACATGGTGGATTATCAAAAAATTGTAGAAGGTGGGGGTAAGATATTTAGAAAAATGAATACATTTAGAAGTCAGTTACATGATATCTATACTGAAATGAAAAACAAAGTTGCATTATCTTACAATGATGAAAAAAGGTTTATAATACCAAACACCGCTAAAACTCTACCGTGGGGACATAAAGATATTCAGGAATATCGTAATGGACCTCAAAATACTGTGGCTGAATTTAGATGTAGGGTATCCAATATTGTAAATAATAGTAATGAAGAAGATAGATTAGATTTACTTTTAAGACTATTAGAAGAAATGTAAACAGAAATGTATGCATAAGTTTGTAATATATTTGTAACAAAATAAGTTTATTTTTATAAAATTTCCAACTATCTCTCCCCTCCACTCCCTACTCATTTCTACCACAATAAATAGTGGGTGCCCATGGTCAGATATTCATTCTGCCATATCCAGCCGAAACAGAAGACAGAAAAAAAATGTCTATCAACATAGCGACCATAATAGCCAGAGAACAAGCCATAATTGACCATGTGATGTATAATAAAACATGGGGGAAGTTCCAATCAGAAGTGAATAGCCACAACAAATCAACATTGAACAAGGCTCATAAAAAGAAAATGTAATTGTTAGGTTATAAGCATAAAAAATTGTAAAAAATTACTTTAAATATATATTTATACCAATTTCCGTCTATATTTTTCCCCCACCCACACCTAAATAGTAAGTAAAACTGCAAGAGAACAAGCCATAGGTCACCACGTAGTGATTAATAAAATATAAATTTCTAGATGGATCAGGTAAATAACTGAACGAACCAATTTTGAAGAAGTCAAGGATGGCAGTAGACAATGGACGCAAAAATTATAGTAAGGGATACATGGTTTGGTAAACCACGCTTCAATATCTCACCATTATTGACCACCCCGCCGCCTCCAACCGCCCCCCAACCGCCCCCACCGTCCCCGACTCAAACCGCCGAAACCGTCCCCCACCGCCCCCCTACCCAAAATCGCCCGCTCCCCAGCCGCCCACCCGCCCTCTCCGCTTCCGGGGGTCGGCTACCGCCGCCCCCCTCCGCTCCGCGGCGGTAGCCGACCCCCGGAAGCGGAGAGGGCGGGTGGGCGGCTGGGGAGCGGGCGATTTTGGGTAGGGGGGCGGTGGGGGACGGTTTCGGCGGTTTTGGGGATGTTACTCTTTTTTTTTTTTTTCCTTTTTTCCCCTTTTTTTTCCTTTTTTTTTCGATTAAAATGCCTCGAAAAACTGTGGCTCAATTTAGATATAACGTATAGGCCGGAGGCGCCCGTAAGCGAAGCCCGCGCCCGGCCGATTTTCTTCTTTTTTCTCCCACTCCCACTCTCTCCCGTCCACTTTCCAATCACTATATATACGGGAACCAGACCTGAGAAATTCAGTTTACTACGGCTCGCCGAGTAAACTATTTAATTCTTTTCGAGTTATTTTTTCTGTTCTCAGCAGTGTTTCAACATGACTTCAATCGAAGAGACGATCGCCGCAGCTAACTCAATCATTTCAATCGATGCTGTGGAATTCGATTTTAAGGAAATCTTCAAGGAGGTGACGGTTCCTTCACCGGTATCGCCGATGGAGCTGTCGCAAGTGTGCGACATCCCATTACCGGCCCCGTTACCGGCTCCTTTGCCGCTCCCGTCACCGGCTCCGTTACTAGCCCCAGTACCGGTATATGATAGCGGAGACGATTTTGAAGCGCCCAAGAAGATCCGGGTCCTCAGCGATGTACGCGTCGATACGCTACCCTCGTCAGCCACATTGCCAAAACTTGTCGGCACAATGGAAGATGCGCCCTGTAGGTCGAAGCCAACGAGACCGCGGGTGGTTGTGCCGAAGAGTAGAAAGCCGAGAGCCACCGCAGCGAAACCAAAGACCGCGCCAGTAAGGAAGTTGAAGGCGGTAGCCTCAACAAGTGCGGCGGTACCAATTCCAATTCCGCCCAAGGATGACGGCGAAGAAGACAGCATGAGGAAGAAAATCAACAACGCCGCCACCGTCCTATTGAATTTGGAGACGCGGTATAATGCTGATAGGGAGCAGTTAAGTATCACTGAAGCGACAGTAAAACAGCTCAGGATGGAGGTGGATGGTATGGCGAGGGATATAGGGGTTACCTTAGCGCCACTTCAGCGCGAGACTGAAGGTTTGGCAGATGAAGATGCCCGCATCCAACGGCACTTGGTTGACTTGCAACGACAGATGGATGAGACCATTCATCGTCGGAACAATGTGCGCCAAAGACAGTTGGATGTGGGCATTGAAATTGCTAGGGTCAAAGAGACCCAATCGGAGTATGAAAAAAAGAAGGCTGCATATGATATGATGCAGGGCCGGTATCGCGAACTTATTGAGCGGGCGCGCGTTAGGAGTGCGGAGTGCGGACAAGTTTTTGGATCGCATAGTGTTGCATAAGGACAGGTAGACATTTTTTGGTATTTGTTAATTTGTTAGTCGTGGAGATATGCCTACTGGAGAGCTAACCACGTTAAAAAAAAGCAGCGCGCCATGAGTTCTATCTCCATATATTATGATTAGTTTATGATGATAGGCTAGTTGTAATATATAAGATGGTGTGGAAACGAACTCCCCAATATACTTCTTTACAGGCTGCTGATGCTGCCGCTGTCGATGGTGATGGAGAAAGTACGGACTACAAACAGTTTCTGGGGCACATAGTTTTGCATAAGGACAGGTAGACATTTTTTTGGTATTTGTTAGTTCGTTAGTTGTGGAGATATGCCTACTGGGGAGCTAACCACGTTAAAAAAAAGCAATGCGCCATGAGTTCTATCTCCATATATTATGATTAGTTTATGATGATAAACTAGTTGTAATATATAAGATGGTGTGGAAACGAACTCCCTAATCAGAGCCAAACAAAACAACAAAATTTTAAGATATAAAAGTTTTATTGTCGAAAGTCTTGCACTCTTAATTTTTACTATTTATTAATATAATAGCGAAATTTTAAGATATAAAAGTTTTATCACCGAGAGTCTTCCACTCTCGTTTCTCCCCCACTCTCTCCCCACTCTACTCACTTTTTTTCAATCACTATAAATACTCATCGCACATATGCATACAATCATTCTGCTTCATGATGTGCGATTCTGCAAGTGGCTCTGGTTTCAGCCCACCCGGATTATGTAGAACAACCATCGCATGGTTGTTTCCGACCACGTCGGAAGTGGAGTTGGGTCCTTGTGACTCAACTTCTTCTTCTCCCCCTTTGCCAAGGCCGCCATCACCTGCGGGGCCTTGCGACAGCACCTCGCAAGTTGAAGCGGTGGATATCGACATCGACCATGTTGATATGGGTGGCTACGGCTCAGACGATATACCGGCGATCGATATATCGTCTGATTCGGATAGCGATTCCGACTCAGATTAGGGCGTATGCTCTAGTCGAGAAAAACGGCCCTTTTCAGGGCCAACAAAAAAACAAACAAAAAACGGTTCCTTTTAGAACCAACAAAAACTAGCGGACTGCTCAATGGGCTAAACATTATAATTTTGCATCAATTGTAATTTAAAATTGGTCCCACTCAACATCTATCCCACCATATTTTTAATGGTAAAGTAGAAGATATTTCGTCTTCCGAAAAACTAATATAAGAACAACAAGAAACTATTATTTTACCTTTGAAAAATTATGTAGAGTTTTAACCCAAATACTCATCTACTAGAATGGGTGTGAGCAAGAAAAATAGAACTTATTGCTAGCCCAGACAAAAAAAGTTTGCATTGTTAAGGTTCGAACTATCTATAACATCCCCCCACCTCAACATCCATCCACCGAACTCTTAATAAAAGAGTTCCTATAGCCTCAGATATTTAGTTGTCTAAATTCAGTTTGAAGGACCTGCGCTACTATGAATAAATTAAATGATACTTGTTCTATGAGTAAGCGTCTTACTTGCAAGATTTGTGGCGATAAGGAGGTGCAAATGGTTTTTATACCATGCGGGCACGCAGTATCTTGCGTAAGTTGCAGTCAATCCGTAGTTATTTGTATTATCTGCAGGGCGCCGATTAATGCTAGAGTAAAATTTTTTCTGACTTCCAACTTTCCGGAACTAGCCGAACTCAACTGAGCGCGGTGTAATGCAGGGGAGGTGGTAAATTCGTGGGTTGGTGGAGTGGAGGTGGAAATACATAACATATATAAGGAGGTCCCGACCACGTACCAGCATCAGACATTTAAGTGTAGCTGACCTGACCACCGACATGAACAACCAAAATGAATACCAGGGTGAAGAAGATGAAGGAGTTAGGGAGATCATTCGTCAACTGGCCTTAGTAGCGCGCTTTGATGCCAACAAGCCAGGAATTGACGAATTTTGGGCCGCCGTAGAACGTGATGTAAGTTTTTAACTATTACCTTATGTTTATAAAATTACTACTCATTATGCTTATAAAATATCTAATCAATATACTTCTTTACAGGCTGCTGATGCTGCTGCTGCCGCTGTTGATGGTGATAGAGAAGGCGCGGCTGGTCTAGCTCAACCTGCCGACGAGGATTTGGGCGCTGTTGGTCCGGCACCACCCGTCGAAGAGGGTGCAGACGCCGTTGGTCCAGCCCCACCCGCCGATGAGCCCGCCAGCGACGACGACGATGAGGGCATTGAGGCTGATTGCCCTGGATCACCGACTTCAATAAGAAGGGAGCTGGCCGTATTTCAGGCCAGAGGCGGTAACCACTTCTGCGTTACATCCAGCTCCGTTATTGTGAAGTTGGTTATTCCCGGCATGGAACGGAGCAAACGTCTGTGCAACCCCTGCTTTCTTTATTACGAGCAGATGGAGGTCGAAAGAAATCCAAATGCCAGGTACATACACGAGCATCAGCATTTTGTTGTAGAAGGGGGGGATTTGGAGGATACGCAAACATGTGATGTATGCGCCCGATATATTTCCCACTTCTGCGACAAATGTTTGCCCTGTATGCATCGGCGCTTGAAATAAAGGAGTCAGGGGTTGCAATACGGCGGCTTTGTTATGCATCCAATGACCCTCTATATATTAGTTTTAGATGTAATTTGTATAATTGTTTATTATTTAAGCTTTATGTATATATTTAAGTGTAAGTTATTTTATTATTGTATATGTAGTAGTTAATAGGAAAATAAAACTTGTTTTTTTTAATCTTTATTTCATTTAATATCCATACTAAACAATATCATTTATATTAATCCAAGAGTTTTCTTGCTGTGGGAATCCCAACCACTTCACCAAGGCTTTGTCCCCTTTGGTCCGAATGACCTTTTCCACTAAATAAACATCTTTCCACTTTGTTTTTATTAATTCCAACTCATAAAATGAGCCTTTAATCGATTGACCATTCATATCTTCTAGAATGTATGTTACGGGGTATGTGCTATTTATTTTTCTTATTTTGAATAATTCAGTTGTATAGTTAGCAGTATACCCTTTTTCAAATATGCTTTTATATTTACTTATTCTTACGACATCGCCGACACGATATTTCGGTTTTTTACGCCTTACTTCATTTTTGTTTTGCCTATATTGATTGATTTTAGTTGTCGGCAGGACATCTATTGGCTTCATACCTATGATTGAATGCGTGGTGTTATTATACTTATTAATGACGCGTTTATAATATCTATCCAATTGTATTTCCCTCTCATAGCCATTTTTTTATATAATAGGGATTTTATCGTACGAATCACACGTTCTGCCATTGACGCTTTCATTGTACTATAAGTCGAATAGTGATTTATATCATATGTTTTCATTACTTTCCCAAATTCCTTGTTATAATATTCTGTCCCTTGATCCGTTTGTAGATTTTTAGGATGGTGTGCGCAATTTTGGAGTATATCTAAAAAGGCATTTCTAACATGTAAGCCTGTTTTATTTTTTAATGGTCTCGCCCACACATATTTCGTATAACAGTCGATGACAATTAAAATATATCTGTAACCATCGTTTTCATCTTTATAACTTTGCATATCAGCCAAATCACTCTGCCACAAGTCGGCATATCCTTTTACAATAGTCCTTCTTCTGGGAAAATTTCGACGGGCGGATCGGTGGATTTCTTCAATTATTTGGTGCTTAGACATTCTTTCCAATTAAAATACAATTTTTTATTCAAACTTTTTGATCCTTTCTTCCAGTCCTACTATAATTTTTGATAAAACCGCCGTATTTTGTCCAATACTTCCTTTGACGCTTTCAAGGTCTCGAAGAATTTCCGTATTACACTTAAATGAATTTATCGGTAAGATCAGTTAAACGGTTCTCTAATATTATAGTAAAATTTTTTATGCCTTTTATTTCACTTTCCAAAATATCAACTTTAGTAATAATTTTTAAAATATTACTTTTTGTAGTGGTAAGTATGTCCTCAAAAAATTCTCTATTGTGCTTCACTATTTGTAACATCGATTGGTATTTAACATTAACATCGCCAATACTATTGCTTGACACAGTTCGTTGTTCAAATACTAATTTCTTAAGTTCACTCTGCTGATTTTCGAAATAAATCGTAGCTTCGCGTAATACGTTTTTAATGGATTCCGTTAAAGCTTTTAAAACGAGATCTTTTGCTTGCCTAGTAACATCGTCAACATATCCAACTGATACAGCGTCGGTCGATTGTTCTGGCTCTCCGAGGTTCACCAACCGTTTGGTTTGCATATCATAATTACCGTCACCTGTTAATTTGAATCCAAGACCCCTTTTTTCTCGAATAATTACGCGTTGATTTTTCTTTTTTCTTCCGAATTTATCTACAATGTTCCTTGAAGACATTCCGTTTACGACTGACCTCTACATTGCATGTATTTAATATATTATTCGCTCTTCTCTTAATTCTTCAATTATAGATAAAATTTCATTATCGTGCCCAGTATGGCCGGCTTGCTTTGAACTCCATAATAAACGCAATCTAGCCACCAATTCTCTCGGCTTGTTCCAATAAACGTATGTGGGTTTAGAGGTCATTATTTTTTTGTATTTAGGTATTTTTGAAAACCCTCCACCCTTTATCTTTACCGGAGAGAACAATGGTCTAATAATTTTTCTCAATTTATTTACATTTTTGTTACTTTGCCCTTTGGACTCGTCATACTCCTTAAAGGCCGCTCCGGTAAGTTGTAATATTTCCTTATATGTATCCTTAGTCGCATTACTTACTTTCTTAGGGCTTCGATAAAATAGTAGCTCATACAATTCCGGATTGCCGTGGTAGTCAGCAACTCTTCTATCCCCATCCCAAAACGAGATTTTGCCATCAGAAAATTTTACTTCTAAATTCCCAACCATTGTTTTCATGTCTTTGTCCATATATACGCCGTACCGAGTATCATAGCGTTTATTACCTCGCGATATTTCTTCTAAATGCTTATTAATATATTTTTTATCATCATCATCAACATCATCATCACCATCACCGCGGTCGGATATTGCACTTTCAAAACTTTCTCCATATTTTGTCGAGTCCGGTGATATTGACGCGAGTTCCCTTTTCATGCCAGATCTTTCTTCTTTAGTGTTAGCGGGGTTTTCTTCTTTAGCGTTAGAGGGGTTAGAGGTTGCGGCTTTTGAAATTGTTTTCAACGGTTTCGTCAGCGGTTCATACATTTTTTCTAGAGCTTGCAGAGTTTCAACGCGCCCACTTTTTAAGGCATTAAATTTCTGTCTAACCGAATCGGAGACAGCGGCCAGCTCCGATTTGACGTCGAAATGTTTTTTATTGCTATACATTTTAATCGCTGAAACCACCTGCCGCCTTGGACGCTACTTGAAAAATAACGCGTATTGCATTGTTTATGGGTATATGAAGCTATCGAATCCTTTCTTATATCTACCGGCGCTTATATCTTTATCTTTATCGATCACTAGAAATCCATGCTTTTCACCCCAACATTCCACACATATTTCTTGAAATTTTCTAAAAGACACGTCTGGAGCTACATGGTCTGAATATATGTGACGTAGGTTAAGGTCATCTTGTTTAAACATAATTATTAGATTTGCGTTGTCTCTAATCAATTGTTTCGGAATCTTCGAATACGTTTGAGCCAAATAAAAGCAATCTATATTTCTGTGTCGCCCCATACTAAAATATGATCTAATAACATCTTGTTTTTCACAAATCACATCAACAAATATAAATATGGAATTTGGTTTGGCGTCTACTGGTTGAATTATATCTTCATTATTGTTGAACGTAAAATAACCCAACCCTTTTATCGGAGTCAAAACTTCATGCAAAAACTCATACTTCTTCTGGTATAATGATTTTGAATAAATATATACATTTTCAAATCGTAGCCCATTTGGTTGAATGAGTAGTGATAACATAACATTTGTTTTACCGCAATTTGATGGTCCTATTAGAAGGCCGCGTATTGTATTATAATAATTATAATATTTATTCATACAAAAAAAAAAATACAATAATAAGTAGGATATAAACGCAGCTTGTCATATTTAACTAATATTATAAACAACAAAAAGAAAAAAGGTTTAAATACCTACACAGATTTAAAAAAATATATATATAAAATTGTATAAATAAATAAATTACTCGATAAGCGAGTGAACGCTTGTTTCGAAATAAAACAATAACTAAAAAGAGATACTTAACTAATAACTAAAACTAAATTAAAATTACAGAAAGAACATTCGAATTTAAAATAAACTTATTTATAAAGATAGTTAAATTTAGTTTTTTTTTTTTTTATTATTTTTATTTTATTTATATTATTAGAAGTAACGAAGTGGTAAATTTCAAACTCCTAATTTACGAAGTGATTTTGAATCAGGCTTCGAGCATTTTCAAGAATAAACTCTTTCAATTTTGTTTTAAAATGGGTTGTATTTTTTATGTCTTTAATGTGTTCTGGTATCATATTGTAAAATTTGGGTGCCAAATATAAATATGACTTTTGTGTAATTGTTTTGAGCATCAGTGGGGACACAAAATGATGTTTCTGACGTGTATCATAGTCGTGGCTTGGAAGATGGGAATACTGTTTGTTTACATGATATTTTGTTGTGGTACAGAAAAAATAGAGTTGTCTTAAATCAAGAATCTGTGTGTCTTTATATAAGGCATCGGAGGAATATCTGGAATTTTTACTGTAAATTAGCTTTAAAAAGCGTTTCTTAGTGACTTCTAAGGAATGTATATGGGTATTCAACGCTGCACCCCAGATAACGATGGCATACCTAAGATGGCTTTCAACTAATGAAAAGTATAGTGTTTTTAGATACTTTAGCGGTAATAATTTTGTTAATTTTCTAAATTTATATAGGATACTTCTAAGTTTATTGACTAAGTATGTAATGTGTAAATTCCATTTTAAATGTTGATCTATTATTACGCCTAAGTATTTTATTTTTAATTCTGGTGATATGAAAAAGATTTCCTTGTTAACCTTGATTTTTAGTTGGTTAAAAGGTGGAGCGCCGGTTGAATTGCAACTGAATGGCAACAATGGGCCATGTCTAGGAATCTTATTTTCACTAACCCCATCACCAACTTTTTCATCTAAATTCTCTACACAAATACTATTTTGTACTTTTACTATGCGCATCGTTTGACTGTCTTTAGCTATATAAGCGATCACCTCATGTAACATTCATTTAAATGCCTAGCGTCAAACGAGTGCGATCTATCACTAAACGTTATTCAAAAAGAAAGTGTGGAAGAGGGTTTGTTAATTCCCTAATAAATAAATTACCATTTGAACTGCACATACCGGGGGTACCAATATTGTGGGCCAGGTACGCGCTTACAAAAACGTTTAGCACGTAACGACCCCGGAATAAATGAATTAGATAAAGCCTGTAAATTACATGATATTGCTTACTCTAAAAGTGCAAACGATTTGAAAGCTAGACATATTGCTGATAAGGACCTTCAAGAATTAGCTTGGACTCGGTTTAAAGCTAGCGACGCGTCAGTTGGTGAAAAAGCAGCTGCCTGGACTATCACAAATATTATGAAAACAAAGCGAAGTTTTGGTATGGGCCATAAATTACGGTCTAGGAAGCGGCGTCGCGGAACAAAAAGCAAAAAACGAATTGCTTTCGGTAGAGGAATTGTCAGTAAGATTAAAGGGGATTAAAGACATATGGCGGACAGAAAATGGGGGGAAAAACACTCAGGAAGATGGCTGCATCATCTCTCATGGCTGCCCGAAAATATGTTAAAGCAGCCGGGGGAAAGAGAAAAATTATTATTCCCCGTATTATACCGATACCAAAAACAGGCGGATTTTTACCATTAATACCTATTTTTGCTGGATTATCTGCATTGGGGAGCTTGGCAGGAGCGGCGTCCGGAATCGTCAAAGCAGTGAACATCGCTAAAACAAATAGTCAACAATTAACAGAAGCTAATGGACACAATAGAACCATGGAAGCCATCTCTCTAGGAAAAAACGGTAAAGGATTATACTTAAAGCCCTATCGAAAGGGGTTGGGCCTTTACATGAAACCATATCGGCCAAAAAACTCGTAAGTTCACTACCTCGAAGACCTCTCAGTAATTTAGACATACAATCTTTTGCCAAAAGATTCAAGATTCCCTACTTTCGAGGTGTGTATATGAGAGATAGTTTACCAAACTGCGGGCCACTAAGAAACGAATCAGCCATTGTCAATTTGGATAGTAGTAGCGGGCCAGGAACACATTGGGTCGCTTACAAGAAAAGAGATGCGTCCTCAATATATTTCGATAGTTATGGTGATTTACCCCCACCTTCAGAATTAATTAGTTATCTGTATAAAGGGCGTTGGTCGGTATCTGAAGTTCACTATAATTATAAACGCTACCAGAAGTTTGATACTGTCCTATGTGGACATTTGTGTTTGCAATTTCTTCTCTCTGAAGAATGAATACCCACGATGAAGAACAACCTAAGGATTTTTCTAAAAATGAATCTATTGACGTAAATGATGGTCCGACGGTATTTTTGAAACGCGGGTCAATTGACGTAAGCGATGATCCAACACCAAAACACGTAATTTGTTGTTTTTGTAAAATTCGAGAACTGAAAATTGCTACTAAAAAGCGAGTTTATAATTTATGTAATCGAAAATAGATTTCGAAGTCAGTGTGACATACTTCTTAGCCATGTCAAGAACATTTCATTTGTCGTCCATAGCGTCAAGCATTCTCAGCAATGATTTTTTTTCCGCCCATCGAATTGGATGTTAATAAACAGTATGGTCTTGGATTAATAGCATTTTATGCCTACCATTCTATCAAAAATATCACCTCAAAAAATAATATCATCTGTTTAGAGGTGGTAGACCCAGAAAAGTTTTGGGCAGATGTGGTGAAGCGAGAGAAGAGTTGGGCCGAGGAAGGCAGTGCACCGAAAAAAATTAATGTACGTGTGGCACCAGGCGCTTATGAGATTGACGAAATTAATAAGTTCGTCCAAAAAGCTATATATGACTATCTATATCCGGATACCAAAACTATTTTAAATCAAGGAGAACTTGATGATATGTTTAAATTGTCGGCGAACAACAACACTCTAAAATGTGAAATTTCATCTAAATTTATAATCAACTTTGATTGTGACAACAGTATAGCTAGCCTCTTAGGATTCGGTAATTCGAAGTGCCCGTCAAGGCCTCAAGTTTATGTCTCTACAAGGCCGATCAATATTATGAACCTCCACCTTGTTCAATTGGATTGTAATATTATTTCTGGTTCCTATATAAATGGAAAAGAAGCCCACACCCTTTTTTCATTTGACATAGACGTTGAGCCAGGATACAAACTGACGAAGGAACCTCATAACATTATTTATCTACCAGTCATACCTACCGGTCGGCAATACCTAGACAACATTACTATCCGAGTTGTAGACGATAACGGTGAGTTGATTGACTTTGGAGAGGAAACTATCAATATCACACTCGAATTAAAAGAGATAAACTAATATGGGATTCTGCTTCAAACCACGATATTCAACTAGCGCCCATTTAAATAATCATATAAATAGAATCGAAGGGAAAAACATGAACATTCGTCGAGCAACTGTAAAGCGAAGAAGACTTCTGTTGTCTAATAAAGATTATAAATTTCTTCAATCTATTGGATTTCATATAAGATATTAAATAATGGCTGTTTATGTAAGAAATGAGATGTTGGACGTATTTGAAAAGCCGATCGTCGATAACTCAATCAAAAGATGCGATGGATATATCCACCCGCCTACGGGATCGCCAAATTACAAACATTCTGATACAATCACCTTTACGATCAATAATATGGACCTGAATCTCTTAATTTGCGATAGTTACATCAATATAGTTGGAACATTTAAGCCAAAAGAGGCTAATAAAAAGTGCTATTTGACCAACAATGCTCTTCCTGGCCTATTTGAAGAAATTAGATATGAAATGGGTGGACAAAAGATTGCTGAATGTCGAAAACCCATTATAACGACAGCAATAAAAAATATGGTGTCATATGGTGAAAAACATGCGAAATTATTAGAAACATCCGGTTGGGGCCTCAGCGAAGAGAATCAAGTTTTGGTTGATTCAACGAGTAATACATTTACAGGTAGAATCTTATTAAAACATCTATTTGGTTTTGCCGAATCTTACAAAAAAGGGATAATAGGTGTTAAGCATGAGATGACTGTAATAATAGCTCGAGCATTCGAAAATTGCTGCATAGGAGAAGTCGATGCGGACATAACTATCACTAAAATGGATTGGATTGTCAAACATATTACTCCCGAAAATGATGCAGATGTTCTAATGTATAAAAAAATTAATGACAAACATTTGCAATCCATTAAAATACCACACCATAAATGGGATCTTTATGAATTACCTACTCTAAGGCAAACTTCTCACGACATATGAGCGATTGAAACCACTACATCCATGGAACGACCTAGATATGTAATTATTGGATTTCAAAATACTTCTTTTACTGAGAACAGGAAAGAAGATGTGACGGCGTTTACGGCTGCTGATATAACTAATATCAGATTATATCTAAATTCTGAAGTTTACCCGTTAGAGCGTTGGAATCTAGATGTCGGGAAAAAGTTGGATACTCCCGCTTATTATGCTTATGAAGATTTTCAGCGAAGTTACTACAAAAAGGAAAATCCTGAACCGATGTTAGGCCTGAATGGCTTTAGAGCGAACCCCCTATTCGTAATTGATTGCAGTATGTATCCAAAACCAATCAAATCTTCAACTGTGGATGTCAAGGTTGAATTCGAAACACGTAAAATGCAGTTTCCCGCCAACACTAAAGCGTATGCGCTTATTATTCATGAAGCTCTTATAAGTTATAATGCACTAGATGGCACTGTACACACCGAATATATGCCATTGTAATTCATATACTCTAATTTACTGTATCCAAACTTATGTCTGTGTTCACTTTTAACAAAAATAAAAAGATGTAACCTTTTTTAAATAAAAAACATTTAAACTATGTATATTGTTTTATTTATATTTTAATCACAGATAGATAGATAGATAGATAGATAGATATATTATATAAGTAATCGCTAATCCATTTCGTCATCTGTCTCATCATCAGCCTCATCGTCTGCATCTTCATCTAAACCATGTTTACTCCTTATTTGCGGGGTGATGTATGGTAAGGCCTCGTTCAAAAAGCGTTTCAAACTTAGGGTAACCATCTTCTCACAGAATGTATTCAAGTCCAGCTCACATGCATTATATTCGCAGCAAAGACTGCTGCCTTTACAGTATTTCTCATAACAATCGTTTTGGTAGGCTACAGCTTCTGGAAACAGCCATACCTCAGCGTCGTAATTGATGGAGTGTAACGCATCCATCGCCAGTGCGTCCAGTTCCTTTCCAAGTCTGCTTATTGCTGATTCTATGTCGATAGCTTTAGGCCAGTGCTCTTCGGAACACATCATCCACATATCGAAATAATCTGAAACAATACTTGACCGTTATTAAATAAACAAATATGGGCCAAGTTATACTTACAATAAAATTGTAGAAATTCTTAATGAAATATTGTGTTTATTAGATATCTATATGTGATTAAAAGTAAAAAAATATTTACAGTGACTCTACCATGGATTTAACTAATTGATTGCTGGCCAACTAGATCGATTCTTATATGAGACCTAGTAGTTGAGTTGTAACACGGCTTTTCCCCTAAATAGACCATGGCATATTGGCCAGTAGAATCATTTATCATAGCAATGACTTCGGATGGCATTATTTCAAAAATGCGCCTCGGTAACCAACACTGGAAAAGCTCCAGTGAATGACGATCAATTAAATGAATAAGTAAACATTTACCATACCTGGTATCTTTGACCATTATCGTTTTAATAATATAAAGTTGACCTATAACCAATGACTTTAGTTCTCTTTGGTCCAATATTGTGGGCCAGTCTCCAAGTAATTTATTAACCGCATCAATTTGCGTTTGAGCCATAGTAGAATACAAATAAATATTTTTTTACCTGAATAATACACACACAATACTACACTTGGTAACTATTTGGAACTTGTAGACCTTTTAAATTTCACGATTTTAAACTGATTTTATTTGGATGCGGATCCTAGTATATATCCTCTAGAAAATGCCCCCACTTTTTCTCAGCCCTACCCCGATATTTCGGTTAAGCGCGACCGTCTCTAACGCAGGCTAAGCACTCTAGGCACGACGGTCGAGAGTTAAGGACCTGCTGCCAACAGTAATCACTAGGAGGCACTTAGATAACATTCATTACACTACATTGCATACAGTAATTACTACCTAAGGTGTACTTACACTTTAATATGTATGGAGTAATGAGATATATACTCTGTGGGTAATTGGGAGGTACTTATTATGCAATTACAATCATTACAGTATGGCGTGCACATGGTAATTGGGAGGTACTGTGCAATTGCACTTATTACAGTACATGATGTAATTGGGTGGTACTTACTGTGCAATTGCACTTATTACAGTACATGATGTAATTGGGAGGTACTTGCTAATTGCGCGAAGGGTGGGGGGTACTTAGGATAATTACTAATTACCGAATTACCTCTCTCTGTACCTCTTTCTTATTTCCAGAACCGGCCAATTACATCTACTTAGGCTGAAAAATTACTCTGACTACAAAAAGAGGCATACTATTAAAATATTGACTGGAGTGTCACCTACTGGTCTCATTACTTATAAAAGTGAAGCATATGGTGGTAAACTTCAGAAATAGACATTTTTTTAACAAAGTTTAATACTTGAAGTGTGTGCATTATTTTTCGATAGTAAAATGTTTAACAAACGTTTTATTATTGGAAACATAACAAAAGCTGAAGGTATACAAATTATACAGCCTCCTTTCCTCAATAAAAAAAATCAGTTCAGCCATCAAGAGGCTTTACTTAATGCCAAAATTGCCAAAGCTAGAATTCACATAGAAAGAACCTATCAAAGAATAAAAGTGTTTGTCTCTCTGTATTGGTACTTATGTCCGTGTTTCTTCTATTTATATTGAGTTTTTATTATACGATACTTCTCTGTATCTAATTAACTTTTAAAATGTATTTGTAAAGCCCTAACTCGGGCCTTTGAATATAATAATATTTATGTAATTGTATTTACAATAAATACTTTATTATTAATATTATTATTATAATTTATTATAATTCATAAAATTATTATAAACGTATTTACCTTGTACCTACTTGTATTGATACTTGCGTGAAAAATAAAATGTTACTTTTTATATATCTGTAGCTGGTCTTACAAACCTTTATATAGCAATTCACCATTTAAATTTAAAAACAAAACAAGTTTTTATAATCAAATAATTAAAAAACTTAAAACAGAACATAAGTATAATTAAAACTAAATAAAATAAACAATTCAACAAAATGTCCGACTGAGTAATGACAATGAGAACAAAATCTCAACCAGACTAAACTTTCTTTAAAACCGGTCCTGTGAAAGGTTTGTTTACCAGTGAGCACTCAAAATTGAGACAAAACACAAACATTGCATGCACTAGACAAAGACAGTTCGACCCGCTTTTCATCGTTTTATTTACGTATGGATAAGCAGTCTATTTAAACTGTCGTTGGAGCTCGCTCGAATCTTCTAAAGCAGGCGTCCCACGATCAAATAGTATGTCAAACTTGACTAATCAAACTGAACTGACGACGTAGAATTATGACAGTTTGACGTTGGTTCAAACTTGGTAGTCACACGATCAATTTTTTTGCTTCAAACTTCTAAGATGAAATTTAAAAATTTTGTATTCGAAAGCACATTTATTATGAAGGTGAATTTTAAGTTAAAAACCATTATTGCTCTCACGAGCTTGGCAGTGGTTTTAGCATACAAATCTGGAAGCATACAGAAGAAAAAAGGAGAATTTGGAGCAAATCTTGGTTTCTTCGTCGATACGAGGGCAATAATAATGTCGTGGCAATGGTTCGAAATGAACTCCTAAATGAAGATCCGCAGAGTTACAAAAATCATCTAAGGATGTCTGTTCAACCTTTTAACGAGTTACTTAATTGTATTAAGTAGGACATAATTAAACAGGATACAGAGAGAGAGAGAGAGAGAGAGAGAGAGAGAGAGAGAGAGAGAGAGAGAGAGAGAGAGAGAGAGAGATATGCTTTATTGTCGTAAAAAAATTTACAAAAATTTTATAGACAAAGCGTGTAACTTAAATACTAAACATATTATAAAAATAACTAAACAGCAGAAAAAACAAACAGAAACAAACAGACAAAATAGGAATAACAATTGCAATGGATATGCAATATCCGTCATTATAATTATTTTAATTTAATTTTTAAATTTAAATTTAAATTTAAATTTAAATTTTAATTTTAATATTTAATTATTTAATTAATGCCATTGTATGTGGAACTCAAATGTCTAAGGTACGTTATAAAATTCTGCTACTGTGTAATATGGTCTTTCTAGAAGAAAAGCTTTAGCCAGTCTTCGGAACTTATTGTATGTATTTATAGATTTTAATTGCATCGGAAGGTTATTATACAATTTTTTGGCATTGTAGGTAATGGAATGTTTTAATAGGTCAGGCATTGTTAAATAAACATCAGTCTCTAAATTTCTTGTAGGATATCTACGAGTCGGTCTTTCAGATAAATTTTGAATGTGCTTGCGAACTAAGCAGACGGATTCGAAAATAAATAGAGCAGGAAAGGTTAGAATTTTGAAATTTTTGAAGTTATGTGGCAATCCATAAGCGCAGAAGACCGGTAATAATAAATTAATTAAAAGGTTGCAAATATGTTATGTATTATTAATTGCTTTTAGATTAATGGTCACACTAAGATTCTTGGCTACAAGAGAGGCATTAAGAAGCTTAAGCTATGCTACACGCATAGCACCTAATACTTTAAGTGGTATTGTGAATAAAGTTATGCTTGCTTTAATTAAAAATTTGGAAAACAAGTACTTGAAAGTTTGTATACATTTGAAATAATAAGGTCCAAATAAAAAATGGGATTAATATTGTAGGCACCTGAAACGGAAGAAGATTGGTTAGCTATTAGTGAAAAATTCAATACTCAATGGCAATTTCCTAATTGCATTGGTGCAATGGATGGGAAGCACGTGAAATTTATGCCGTTAAGGCAGAATGGTTCATTTTATAGAAACTACAAGGGGACAGACAACATTATTCTATTTGCGGTAGTTGATGCAGACTGTCGTTTTTTGATTGTAGACATTGGAAGAGATGGTCGTATAAGTGATGGCGGGATTTTTCAAAGAAGTCCTTTAGCAACAGCATTGGAAAATAAGAGCCTGAACTTACCTTCACCTATCTGCTTACCTGAAAGGAACAAGCCAATTCCTTATGTAATATTAGCTGATGATGCGTGAAACCTTTTAAATTTCATGGATTGTCAAATGAAAAAACAATATATAACTATAGACTCAGTCGTGCCCGAAAAACAGTAAAAAATGCTTTTGGAATAGTATCCAATAGATTTCGTATACCACTTTGCACGATGAATGTTGATGTTTCAAAAGTTGTCACTATAACAAAAGTCTGTTGCATTTTACATAATTATCTGTTGACAACATCTACTTCTTATAACAGTGAAACAGAAAATGAAGATTTAACATGTCCTCTAAGAGGAGTTGGTCGACAAGTTGGCAATCGTTGTGCTAGAAATGCCCAGGATATTCGTACTGAATTTGTAGAATTTTTTAATTCCAATAGGGCCGTTTCTTGGCAACAATCAGCTATTAATAACTTTAAAGGATAATTATTATAGATTATTTTGTATGCTCTGTGCTCTTTGTTTTGTGGTGTTTTAAACCTCGTTATTTCATGTAGAGAGGCAGAAAAAAAACCGGATTCTTGTTCTGCCTTAACAAGGATCGAAGCACGTTTAAGAAAGGGCCTTTAATAAGATAATTATTTTAGAAAAATAAACTATAACTAAAAACTTAAATATAAACTCTTGCATTTTTACATTTAATTATTAGTCTAAAAAACACAATTCAAATTATTTAAAATTTACAATTATATTGTATTATATCAGTCATCCTTGTCCTTATCATTAAACTGAAACAAAACTTTCACTATGGCATTTTTGCATCTTTTTTGTTGTGTTGTATTACTAATTGCTCTTAACTCGCTGGCAATATATTTTCCAAATATTTCTATATGATCGTCTTGCGTTTCTGTTTTGTTTGACAAATTTGTCAAAGCATTACCAATTTCTCAGAAAACTGAATCACTTGGTCCATCAGCTTTTTTTCTCTTTCGGCAAGAATCATATATACTTGAAGAATTAGCATCAATATTATGTTCACTTGTAGATTTTTTGGAGCTTGTTGGAGTCTTAATGTTGCTATTAAAATTTTCAGGATCACTTTCCTCTTCAAGAACAGACATTGACTAAAACATTAAAATACTTAGAAAATATACAGGGTATTATTTTTAACTTACTTCTTGATCATTGTTGATCTGTATAATCTTATTTCCAGTACATTCGTTGTCTACTTTTAAATTGGAAACACTGGGTGTCGCAACAGTTTGGTCTTGTAAGAATAAAAGATTCTCGAAGCACCACAATGAGATCCCAACTGCTTCTGCCCCTGATCCACAGGGTCATTTCTAAGCCTTGCTAATTCTTTGTTGAATTGCGTTCTCAGGCTATTTAGTTTGGCTTTAATCTCATTTACTGGAATAAATTTAAAATTGTATTATAATATAATAATTTTTATAAACATACATAATTACCTGTTGTGTTCGGTCGGAGGATGCACATCTTTTGGGTAATTTTTTCCAAGATTTGCTGTCGGGCATTTTTATTATGGTACAAAGGATTTTTGACCACATACAATATTTCGTGGCTCCTATACAAATCAATTAACGTTACTACTTGATCACGTATAAAAGACATCGCCCGATTTAATAACGTTTAATAACCAATAACAATGGCTGCATTCAGCAGAAGCAACCGATTATCAAACGATAACTTAGCGATGACTTATTGATTAGTGAATCTCCTGAATGAACTTTTTAGGCACTTCAACAGGCGACATAAAAGTGACATGTACTTCAGCACAAAGTCATCATCTAAAACATAGGTACACAATTTAGAATAAAACACCAAATAAATTACTCAACTACATAATTATAAATGTATTTGCCTGATTTTAATGCATTGTGCAACACTTCATTACCAACTACAATATATTTCATATTGTTATAAACATATATCACTTCAAAGTCCTCCATTTCAGTGAAAAATGACAAATCCAGTGTAAAAATGAATTCAAAATAAACATAAAATAAGGTTATGAGTTATGAGCACCACCACAAAACATTCACTTCAGTTGGTATGAGTTCTAAATCTAATCACGATGTGATAACTAATCGTATTTCAAATTCGATGTTTTAAATGGCGGCCGATAACTCATCATTTGATTACTAATCGCTCTTTTATATATCATTCAGCAGAAAATCATAAATCGATTGCTTCTGCTGAATGCGGCCAATAACTTCCTATTGACGATAAAACTGTCATCTGTCATGTCATTTCTCTGGTGTCAAAATTGACCAATAGTAAATCAGATTTCATCAAACTGACTGATCGTTTTACAGGCGCCGCTAAAATGAGAAAATTTGATCAAATTCATAATATGACGTCACCAATTCAGTTTGATTAGTCAAGTTTGACAAACTATTTGATCGTGGGACGCCTGCTGTAAACCTCGAACCGTCCTGATGTTTCTTGACACGGAATGACATTTCTAGACATTTATAGTCTATTCTTTCTTTTACCCGTACTTTTACTTGTGACGACCGCATCACATTCTAGGGTGATGAGTAACATTGCACTTCTTTTTTTATTTATACGCTTCCTATAACAGCGGCCGTCTACTGCAGGGTGCAGGGTAACATTACTTCCTCTTCTCTAAATATTCGTTCCAAATAACCTGTTTATTGGGACCTAGTTGGAGCAAACGGGATGAATCTGAACCACGGTATGACTCTAACTTTTCATTGTGAACTATCTTGGGTTTACTTCCCGCTGACAACTAAATGCGGTAGATCAGGTCATTGATTTTCTTGAGGACGGTGTAGAAGCCTCCCCAGTTCTGTTGCAGTTTCTGACAAAGTCCTTTTCGACGCTTGGGATTGTACAGCCATACTGAATCGCCACTCTTAAAATGTGTCCCTGTGGCATGCATGTCGATTCTAGCTTTTGCATTATCGCTATTAAATTTAAAACGTTGCCGAGCGAATTCGTATATCCTTTTTTATCTTTCTCCTAGATTCTGTATGTACGTGGAAGGTGCATGGCCCTCTTGTCCATCTGGAGAAAAAATATTTTAAGGGGAATTTTCATCTTCCTTCCAATATTAATTATAAATGGAGTATAACTTGTCGATTTATGTTCAGAACTTCGGTAGGTTAGCAGAAATCGAGGAATTTAAGTGTCCCAGTCCTTTTGGTTCTCGGAGACGAGCATTGAAAGATATGGTTTCATGGTGTCTTTTTACCATTTCGTCAGACTGTGCGTGAAAAGACGTTGTGCCTGTTTTCCTGATGCCTAACAATTTAATCAATTCTTGTCACAATTCGGATTCAAATTTTGTCCTTAGCCAAATTGCAATCTCGCTATGACGTTCGTCAAATGCTTTTGCTACTGTCATCGCTTCCTGATTAGGAATAGGTGCTTTGTCGGGCCAGTTTAAAAAGTAGTTTATAACAACCATCAAGCATTTGTTTCCCCTTTCTGTTAAGGGAAGTGGTCCGAGGATATCTATTGCGATTTGTTCGAAATGCTATCCGGAAAGGTACTGTGCCATACAACCAAAACTAATCACAAACCGATTTGTGCACTGTCAAATCAGTTCCTGGGTCTGAATAAGAACGAATCGTCAAGACATGCACAAAGCAGCAATAACAAGGGTGGCTACGTCAACATTATCTAAAACAGAATATGCCTGTATAATTTGGTCACCCAAAACAATCCTTTATAATAACACCTTGGAAAAAGTGCAGAAGCGTTTTGTCATGAAAAAACATGGAGACTACCCATTACGTATCTCTTACCAGAGCTAGTTAATAGATTTTAATATTAAAAGACTATTTAGCAGAAGGAACAAAGCCCAATTAGCATTTATAACAAATATTATATATGAAAATTTTAATTTACCCGAATTACTAGCCTCCGTCAATTTCAGCGTACCAGATATTCGCTTTAGGCAAAGATACACATTATTTTCCAACAATAATTTATTCTCAACTATTGATAACTCTTTTCAAATACTAGATCGGTTCCTGATTAGCAGTAACATTGACCTTTTTAATATGTCTTTCAACAAATTGAAATTAATATTCGACATACATTTTAACAAAAACTATTAAAACTTATACCTATTAATAACTTATATATTATATTTTTATTAATTGTATACCATTGTTAAATTTATTTCTAGTTTTAGTAATTATTGTAAGTGTTACCAAACTTTATACCATGTTAATGGATTGCATTCTGTTTGTTTTGCAGTATAAATAAATAAATCAATAAATGTATGCCGCCGCCTTGATAAGCTGCAAGATAAAATAGCCTCATCCAGGAACCTTGGATAATAAAAACCAAAATTGTAGGTTTAACAAACCTGAATGGTTTAATTACTTTCATATCTGGACACAGATATAAGGAAAGTATAGGAATCATGATTTTTTCGAACTCGAGTTTTCGACGGATTTTTACGTTTTGAGGTCCCCTGAATCCGTTTTGCCTATTTTCGCGATGATGTGTGTGTGTGTGTGTGTGTGTGTGTGTGTGTGTGTGTGTGTGTGTGTGTGTGTGTGTGTTTGTGTGTGTGTGTGTGTGTGTGCTTGTGTGTGTGTGTGTTTGTGTGTGTGTGTGTGAGTGAGTGAGTGTGTGTGTGTTTGTGTGTGTGTGGTGTATGTGTGTGTGTGTGTGTGTGTGTGGTGTGTGTATGTGTGTGTGTGTGTGTGTGTGTGTGTGTGTGTGTGTGTGTGTGTGTGTGTGTGTGTGTGTGTGTGTGTGTGTGTGTGTGTGTGTGTGTGTGTGTGTGTGTGTGTGTGTGTGTGTGTGTGTGTGTGTGTGTGTGTGTGTGTGTGTGTGTGTGTGTGTGTGTGTGTGTGTGTGTGTCGCATAACTCATGAACCGATATACAGAAAAACATTAAAATTTAAACTCAAGCTTTGTTTCAGCATCCAATGTGCTAATTAGATTTTGGGCAGTGTCGGAACATCTGGGGGGGGGTACTTTATGGGTGGTCATTTTTATATTTTATGGAATATATCTGTTATTTACGTTTGGGAAAGAAAATTATTTAAATAAAAGTTACTTCTTATATTATTATCTAAAATTTTTATTCTATACAAAATTTTCCTAAAATGGTCCGTATTCGAGAAATTTGACAAAATGTAAAAAAATATTTTTTTATAAAAATTGTTCAAACCAAAGTTGTTTGTAATATAATTCTCTATAATTTTTATCCTACACATAATTTCTCTAAAATAAACCGTATTCGAGATATTTGAGAAAATGTGTAAATTTTGAAATTTGAAGAAAACTCAAAAACGGATAAAGAAAAAAACATTAAATTTTAAACTTAAGTTTTATTTCGGCCTGACGTGAAATAATTAAACATTTGGGGGGTACTTTATAGGGGGCCGTTTTTATATTTTATGGAATATATCTGTTATTTATGTTTGGAGAAAAAAATTGTTCAAATAAAAGTTATTTCTAATATTATTATCTATAATTTTTGCTTTACTTCAAAATTTCCTAAAATGGTCCGTATTCGAGAAATTTGACAAAATGTGTAAAATTCTGATTTTTATGAAAATTGTTAAAATAAAAGTTGTTTGCGATATCGATCTCTATAATTTTTGTTTATACATGATTTTTCTAAAATGGACCGTAATGGAAAAATTGTAGGAAAAGTTCTAAATTTAAATTTTTCAGTATTTTCATTTTCAATGAATATCTATAGAAAAATGTTTCGAGGTAGATGTATGTGGAAAATATATATATTTATTTTATCCTCTGAACATTTATGGAGGTGCTGCAATAGGTTGTACAAAATAACCGGAAAAAGCCTGTAATAACTAGATAGAAAAGTCATATGTTGGGCACATCAGATTTTTATTGTTAATATCTCGTTTTACAGATTTTTTTTAGCTTTCCCAGCAACCAACAACCTAGGACAGCCATTTACATTCATAGGAAATATAAAGCTCACTCAATGGCACACCTTTCCACCTCCGATTTAACTGCCATCAAGAAAGAAAAAAACGTTGATCCTGACATTTGCATATCTCCCTCCAACGTAAGCATGACACAACCCAACAAATAGGATTTGATTGAATATTGCCTGAACCATAATTTAGAGCTGGTTGCGACTCAAATGCTCATCACTTCAGTTGGGGCAGTAAGGATAACAACACTAGAAGCAAGTCACTTTATGATTATATAATAACCAAAAATCTTTTTATTTTAAATAAAGGTACTACAGCAACATTTTTAAACTTTCGCAGTTAAACACTAATAGATATCACTTTATCCACAACTGGTATCTATAAATCAATTCTATACTGTCTAATGACATTTCGTTGTCAGACCACCGCTGATTAATATTCAAAATAAACTTGATGTTGCCGACCTCCACGTTATCTTGAAACCGTAGGAAGACGGACAGAACAACCTATGTTCACCTTCTCCGAGGCTTTAAGAGAGGTAGATGCCGAAATACCAAACAATAACAATGCTTTAGAAAAGTATTCGACCACTATCCAAAGTACAATAAACAATGCCTATAAGAAATCCTGTCCTCTGAGGCACAAAATCAGACGAATACCGCATAGTGGTGTCACGAATTAGATCACCTCCGAAATATGGCTAGGAAATCTTTTAACAAAACAAGAACCACAAAACTTCTTAAAGAGGACTTGGATACTTATAAATCTTACCTCAGATAATACAAAAAATTTTTTTAAACAAAAATAGAGAGATGCATGGAGATCCTACTTCGTAGAAATCTAAGATTACTCGCAGACATCGAGGCTTTAAAAGGCCCTCCCAAGAGATCCACACCGTTCATTAAAGAGGATAACATGAAAACTGCAAACCTCGAAGACAGCATCAAACTTCTGCTGTCAACATACTTTCTTGATTTGGTCATCAGAGATGTGCAGAGGAAGAATAGAGCCCATCTGTCTACGACTGGCAAACTGCTAAACACATAGTAGATGATGACAAAATTAGATGGGCAATATCTAGTTGTTCTCCATTTAAATCGCCATGAGATGATGCTATCTTTCAAGCCCTACTTCAGTGGGGTCTGGAGGAACTCACACCGCACCTGGTAGGTATATTCAGATTCTCGTTGGCTCTGAGGTATATCCCCCAAAATTGAAAGGATGGATAACACTGTCCCAAAAACATACCGAGCAATTAGCCTGACATTATTTTTCATGAAAACATTGGAAAGGCTATGCGAAAGGTACATAAGAGACGTGGTGATTACAACAACACCACTACATCCAAATCAACATGCATACACCACAGGCAGATCTACTGATTCAGTCCTTCATCTAATTGCTGGCCGAATAGAGAGATTACTAGACAATAAAGAGTCCGCCCTGGGTGTTTTCATAGACATAAAAGACATACATATAAGACAACCTTTCTCAAGATAATACACTCACTTAACAACATGAATGTTCCACCGATGGTTAGTGGGTTGATACATAACAAGCTCTTAAAGCGAGCAGTAAACATAAGTGTAGACGATGTGAACATAATAGGCTTGGTTACCAGGGGATGTCCACAAGGAGGGGTGCTATCACTTCTACTGTGGAACATGGTTCTCGACGCCCTAATCAGCCGCCTCAGTAATGATAGTCATTACATAACTGCGTTTGCAGAAGACCTAATTATTCTGTAAACAGTGAATTTTGAGAACAGTGAGAAAGGATCATTTACTGTCGATCAATCCCGAGAAAACAGAAATGGTCCTTTTCACAAAGAAAAGGATGAAAATGGAATTGAAACTTTCAGAACACAAAGCTAAACTTTGCAAGAGAGGGTGAAGTACCTAGGTCTTCCCTTTGACAGAAAGTTAACATGGAACTCACACTTACAAAACAGAATCAAAAGAGTACATTGCTTATAAACAATGTCGCCAAACCATGGGGCACACCTGGGGTTTCTCCCCCAGAATCGTCGCATGGACAAACACGGCCATCATAAGACCAATGCTAACATACGGTGCAGTTGTCTGGGTACCAAAAACCCCAAAGTTGATAGCTAAACGGAAACTAAAATAGATTTAGAAAACAGCATGTCTTAACATAACAGGAGCCATGAAAACCACATTGACCAGAGCCATGGAATTCATTATTAGTCTCACTCCCCTTAATTTTTACATCAAGAAGGTTGCTTTGATTACAATGTCATGCCTTTGCATGGTTGAAATAGAACGCTCCTACTGCTTTAAGCTCCATCTCACCGAGATATATCTTCCATAAGCCATATAAAGTCATAACATAACAAATAGAACTGGAAGTGGCAGGTACAATTCAAATTTGCACTGACGGTTCTAAAACAAAACAAGGCTTATGATATGGAATAAACTCCAAATCCTTAAACCTAAACATAAAATTGGCTGTGAGCAGAAGTGCCAGTGTAGTTCAAACCGAGCTCACGGGGATTCTCATAGCAGCATAATAAATCACCAGAAATAATATCACTATATCATATATACGGATAGCTGACAAGCACTACTCACCCTGGACAGACCACGAATTTATTCGGGGTTAGTACCTACTAGAATGCCACGAAGCTTTAGCCGAAGTATCCATCAATAATTTGGTCAACTTAAGATGGACTAAAGATCACGCCCCATCGAAAGGTCTTGCTGATTCACTTGCCAAGAAGACAGTCAAATAAATTTTGGACCTGGCCCATCTATTAGACTGACAACATCGGTAGTGACAGGCTCAAATAAGGAACATTCTCTTGTGAAATACAAGAAAACATGGGATAAAACAAGAAGTTACAGACTTGCCAGGGAGCTTTTAAGTTATCCTGACAACACTACAGCGAACAAATACTTGACTATGACTAGACAGAATATGCGCCTGATCACAGGCATTCTGACTGGACATTGCCAACTACGGAAGCATCTCCATATCATGGGACTGTCAGAATTGGCACACTGCAAGGGGTGCGAACAAGCAGATGAGACCATCGAGAATATTCTCTACAATTGCTCGACGCTCTCATTTATTAGACTCTGCGATTGTCCGACGCTCTCATTTATTCGTAGATTTGTATTCGGCGAGAATTGGTTGACACCAGTCGTGGGTTAACCCAGTCTCTACAAGTTACAGATACAGAATAACAAATTCTTTACTATGCTTCGTGTGAAATATTTTAAAGTTATTGACTGTGACAAGTTTCTTGAAATCATTTAAATTACTAGTCTCTTTCGAACTTAGAGGCTCATTTTCATATTCTTCAATGAATTGGTCCATTTTAACAACTATAAAATTATTATACTAAGATATTAAACCATTTAAAAATTTAAAGTATAAAATATTAACTATATACTAAGTAAGATTGTTATTTTAAATTTCCTTAAAATTGTGTTTTTGGCTTGTAATTGTCTTTTAACTTATTGTTTTCTCCCTTGTGTTTGTTTATTTTATCGATTACTTGAATATTTCGTCTTATTCCACTATATCAGTGGTCGCCAACCTGTCGATCGTAAGCTACCGGTAGCTCGCGGAGGCAATTCTGGTAGCTCTCACAACGATTTTAATTTAAAAAATACGAAATGCAAAAATCAGAGAAGCTTCCGAAATTTCCACAAAAAAATCTAATTGTCAAAATATTAAACATAAACAGCAGCAACGTTGCGGTGAGCGATCTGCCGCTGACGCCATCAAGCTAGAATCGGCTAGAACCGGCCAGCCGGACCAGCGCGTTAGTGTTCGAGAACGATCAGGATTGCTTTGAACGGGAAAAATACGCACGGCGCGGCGACATTGCGCTTAGTTTAAAACTGAACGCGTAACCAACGTCTAGCGGTTGGGTTAGTAGAGAACAACAAAAAATAATATTATGGCAAGCAGTTGTAAGAAGGTTAAGACATACCACTTTCATTCGGAATTGGAAGAACAATACTTTTTTACAGAAATTAATAATAAAAATGTGTGTTTGTTATGTAATACTTCGGTCTCCGTTGCTAAAAAAGAAAATATTGAGAGACATCATAAAACTGTACATTCTAATTTTGAAAAATCATTCCACTACATTCTGCCGCCAGAAAGGAGAAACTGAAACAGTTAAAAAAGCAGTTAATTGGACAACAATCAATATTTTTAAGAACAGTCGACAAAAATAAGGCTGCAACTGAAGCATCGTACCGTGTGTCCCAGATAATTGCACAAAAAAAGAAACCTTATAAAGACGGGGAAATGATAAAACAGGTGTTTTTAGAAGCTGCTGATTCGTTATTTGCCAACTTTAGAAATAAAGACGAGATAGTTTCAGCTATAAAATCTATGCAACTTTCTGCTAATACAGTGATGAGACGTGTAGAAGTAATGAGCAATGATATTTTTTTTACAGTTAAGAACTGACTTAGGTAACTGTGTTTATTTTTCACTTCAACTGGATGAATCAACAGATGTCGTTGACACTGCCCAGATGGTCGTATTCATCAGGATGGTTTTTAGTGATTTTACGATTAAAAAAGATCTTTTGAAGTTTATTCCACTGAAAGGACACACTACTGGACAGGAGTTTTCTCATTTAAAAAATATTATTTCTTCCGAGAAAATGCCAATATCGAAAATGGTAGGCTTGACAACCGATGGCGCTCCAGCTATGGTGGGTTGTGATAAGAGTCTGGTGGCGTTATGTCGTAAAGATGGAACTGTTCCGCAATTTCTCTGTTACCATTGCATTATCCATCAGCAAGCATTATGTGGAAATTTCCTGAAACTAAACAACGTTATGAAACTGGTGGTAAAAATTGTGAACAAGATTAGAGCTCAAGTGTTATAAAGACGATTATTCAAAACCTTGGCCGATGAAGTTGACTGTCAATACGGGGACCTACTCCTTCACTCTGAAGTCCAATGGTTAAGTAGAGGACGGGTCCTGAAACGTTTTAATGATGTCCTATCTGGCATAGTTCAATTTTTCAAACAACGCGATGAACCGACTCCGGAACTAGAAAATTCAATCTGGCTTAGAGATTTTGGTTTTCTCGTGGACATTACAGAGAAATTAAACGAACTTAATTTGCAGCTTTAGGGGAGAGACAAAAAACTAGCGGAAATGATTTCTGATATAAAAGCATTTATCAAAAAGCTGGAGTTTTGGGAACAAAACCTAATTAACAGCGATGCCAAGCAATATCTCAAAATCCATTAGAATCCTATGACAGCAAATATTATGTAGAAATAGTTTCTACCCTGAAGAATAACTTTAAAAATCGTTTTATGGATTTCAACGAAATGACTTTAGTAGCGCAGTTTGTTGTTTCACCCTTTATGGAAATTGATATCCAACAGTTTGCAACTTGTGTTATGCAGAACTTTGGCGAAGACATCGCTGCAATAGAAATGGAAGTAATTGAGTTTCAAAATGATTTAGCCTTTAAATCGTTAGTCTCAAGTACCAAATGTATCTGGCCTATTGTAAGTAAAGACAAATATTCAGTTCTATGCCGTGTTGCCTTCAAAGTGAAAGCATTATTCAGTTTAACCTATTTGTGTAAATCTTCTTTTTCCAATATGAAGTTTATTAAGAACAAATATCGCAATCGACTTACAGATGAACATTTGGATAATTGTATTCGAATGGCTCTATCAAATTATACTGCAAACATTAAAAAAATTATCGATGAGTCTGAGTGTCAGCCTTCTCATTGAACGTGTTTTTTTATTTTTCAATGTTTATGTTCATGATAGTGCGTTACTTTTTTGTTGTTATTAACTATTTTTAAATCTTACGTGACATGCCGTTGTGGCTGGATAAAAGTTTGTGTTTATTTTTCAAACACCTTCGTTTGGTAGGTAGGAATGTAGCTATGAACAAGTACGTACTAGTAATATTAGTTATTTTATTATTAGTTTATTATTAGTACCTATGTATTATGTATTACCAGTTAAATAATGAAATAAATACATATAATGATAAATTAACTGTGGATTATTTCATTTACGTTGCGTTACGTGGCTTCCGTGTGGGTAGCTCGCTGTTTATTCCAAAATTAACAAAGTAGCTCAACACATTGAGAGGTTGGCGACCACTGCACTATATCATTCCTTGGAATTAGTGCGGATGGAGCACAATTACTGCTGTCTCTAATAGAGCGTTGTCGGTCGAATATACTAACACACTGTCTATTTTATATGACATTATCCACTGCAAGGTATATTTTTGTATTTTTAGCATAAACAAAATATAAAAAAAAGTAGGTGGAAGGAAAAAATATTGAAATACGAAATATCGAATTTACAAAATGTATAGACAATAGGGTGTATCATTTTTAAGCAACTTTTTTTTTTCAACTAAAAAACAAGCTAAAAACTTTCAAGAAGGTGAAAAAAGAAGCCTCTAAAAATTTGAGCTCTTAATATTATCATTTAGTGGTGCCTGTTCTTAACTTTCCATTTTCCATCTAAATAACATGGAAATTTTTTTTTTTTTTTTCTTGTTTTTGTAGCTTGATATTTGAGCATTGTAAAAATAAAGTGAAACATTATTTTGGTAGGAAATTAAACGCTCTACAAGAAGTTCTAATATATTTTTTTCATAGAGTGAGCCGTTCTAAAGATATTCAAACTTAAAGTTGCAAATGATATGAAATTAGGTCTTTTATTTTATTAAACTGATGACTTTTTTTATGTCTTAAAAATTATTTATAAGAAAACATCATTATTTTCATATAGAAAGAAAATAACGACTCACAGAAGACAAAAATTCACCAGAAATATTTTTAAACAAAAATATGAGTGACTTTGTTTCAAAACAATCATTAAAACTTTTTGACAAATTTGATTTGCCGTGCGAATTTCTGGATGCAGATGTCCTAATTTGGTCAGATAATGAAAGTTATCAAGAGAATTTGGAGTTTTTCGAAAAATTGAAAGTTGTCAATGACGTTGCAGGACATGGCGATGCATTAGTAGAAGAATATAATAGATGCCTAACTAAAGATGAGGAACAATTTTAATATTTATTATAAGTGGTAAAGGAGCACCGACGAAAATATCCAAATTGTAATGAAAAAACTTCAACAAATATAGTTACATTATTTAATTCTGATAAGACATTAAAATATCTATTAGTTTCAAAATTTTAGTATGATAATTGTTAAAAAGTTTTTTTTAATCTATAAAATAATAATTTTACTGAACCTAATTCATAATTACTTTTGTTTAACAGTTAATCAAATAATATCTAAGATGTATTTTTTTTTTATTTTAGCTTTCTAAAAAGATTAGCGCACAAAAACTAGTTTTCTGATTAAAAATAATTTTTAAGACATAAAAAAGTGATCAGTATTAGTTTAATAAAATAAAAGTCCTAATTTTATACATTTGCAACTTTAAGTTTGAATATAGGGACCGTGTGTGAAATATAGAGGCAGCACTACTGCCGAACTTAGCCCTCTCTAGTGTTTAATTTTAGAATTAAATGGGGTAAACATTGCAATTAAATAATAAAGGGTATTTTTTTAAATATTAAATATAGTTAAAAATAGATACCGGCCCGTACCAAACAATCGTGTACATGGTCAAAATGGCGTTAAATGTTAAAACATTATTAAAATCTGGACATGCATATACATTTTAAGCAAAAAGATTTAAATGGCTAAGTGACAATAAATTGTAAAGTTGTACCTTAAACAAGTGTATCCAATGTTAAAATATCGGTATTTAGTAACACTGAATTTAAAAGTATTACAATAACATTTAAAAAATGTAAATTAATAAAAAAGATTGATAATAATAATTATAAATCTTTTTAGGTTTATGTTAATCGAAATGTCATTCATCCACTGACGTTTATGAGATGTTCAATGATACATATTATAGATTGCTCACCCATCTATAAAAAAATTATGAAAAGCGGGTTGCAATGTGCCTTTCCTAGTGCTCACTAAATAGAGCCGTTCTAGCCCAAATGTGTTTTAAAATAAAATTTCAGAATATTAATCTTTAGAAAAAGAAAATAATTAAAGTTTTACTTCAAGACATGTCATTATGTATTTGGAAAGTTTTCATGTAGTTAAATAATATTAAGAGATCTAAACAATTTTTATAACAGATGGATATAAATAATTTTAGACCACTATTTCAGGAACAATTCTACATAAAATACATAATTGTAATATCGCTTGCTGAGAACAATAGTGGCGAAACACAGAAATTGAGTATTTTAAGTTAAGTTCACCAAACAACACACAAATGAGTCCTCTGCTGCGTGCTAGAGAGGCGAAAGGCTATCTCACCTCCTTACGCCTAGATGGCAGCGTATGTCATTGTAGTAGGGGTAAAACGAAGCACCGGCATGTGCAGTAGAGACGAAGAACACATTATTGGTAAGCTTCCGTTGAGTAAATAGCGAAAAGTTTATATCAGTTTTGGCGAATTGTTAGTTACGTCGCTGATGCACACATATAGCATATTTTTCTCTTTGAAGATAGATCAGTACTGACGAATTTGTATTTAAGACAATAGTGCCCCAATAGTTGTACGATAAATCAAGACAGTGGTGTCGCAAACAAAGGTTTCGCCGTTTATGCCATAAATAAGGTAAGCTTTTGTTGATGCATTTGTGGGTTATGTTGGTTTTTGTCGCTGCTGCGTTGTAGAGATGTTCGTTACTTAAAAATCGTTGCATTATGTTAGAGTTACGTCATTACTGCACAGCGAAATTTCTTTAAAGCTATTCATTATAACAATCATTAGAATTATCTACAAAGCGTCCGTGAAGTAATCGTATAATTTCATATTTAGCTAAACATACATTTTTGAAAGAAATTCCCGTGACAAGTCGATTTTCATTTTAATTGGCAGTATTTTCACATAAGTCAAAATACAGGGTGAACCATCTTCGAGTGACGACTTCGACAGTTTTTAAATAATTATATTTATTTTTTATTTTTAGTATGCCTTGCCAATTTGATTTTTCAAAAATGTTTCAAAAGTTGGGTGAAATTTATTTGCATTGAAAAAAAAAACACAAATACTAACAATTAAATTATGCGTTACTTCAAACGATAAGGATGCACTGTATAGAACTTTAGTCATAATTATTTTACATAAGCATGTTTCATTTTCAGTCTGAAAAATGAGTGGACGGTCAGAACAAATTCTCTCCGCACTTGGAATAAGGTACGTTTTAGATTTATTTCAAGAGGTATATTATCAGCCATATAATTTTTTTAAACTCTAATTAAAACTGTTTTACTGTCTAGATTAAATCGCCCATTGAAGAGTCAAACAAATAGCTTTTTAAGATTAAGCTCCACTAAATCAGGGAAGGACATTTTGCAGTCTAAGCAAGCAGGTGGAAACATAGTAGGTAATAAAATATCTACCGATGCTTCTAATAATGCTCTCTTGTAATATAATATTTAAAGCTTTCTAAAATTATTTTAATAGTTAATGTATTTCGACATAAAGGTTAAGTAAAAAAATGTCTTGCAATCTAATTAGTCTTCTATTCACTGATAGTAGCTTAAATAATTTTAATTTGTTATTTTAGTTGAGAAAACCCAAAATCCAGGAACATCACAACAACCAGATTGTGAACAATCTTCAAATCTAAATTTAGTACAAGTTGTTGAAGGTTGTTTAGAGCTTAAACCAGTCAGTGAGCCAATCCACCTTATGCAGACTGCAGGTAGTTGTAACAATTTTTCCTAATCCGTACTTATTAACTTAAAATTATTAGTAGTTAACCACACCATAAAATATTTAAATATAATATTAATTATCATTATACTTTTGTCGATAGGTTTGGATACAAATGAAACTATCCTTTCTCCTTCCACAAAGCCAGAAGAAAATCTCGATAGTAAAAAAGATTCAGTAAAAACGTCTAATACATGTAAACCTGGTCACAGTTCTTCGACTAGGTCAGGTTCTTCAACCAGCTCAGGTTCTTCTAGTAGCTCAGGTTCTTCAACTAGCTCAAATGCTTCATCAGGCGACTCATCATCAGGCAGTTCGTGTTGCTCATCTCAAGTGGATGACAGTGATGCAGACCCAACGTATGAGATTAATGAAGACAATGAATCAGAAGAACCAAACAGTGTCACAGAGCTAGATATCAAAAATAGGAAGTCGCGTAAGCGAAAACGAAATCCAGATGGATGGAAAAGAAATATCTCCAAACAACTAAGAAATAGTGGCAAGGAGTATCGTTCTCTCAAAACGGGAAAATTAGTCCCGCCTAAGAAAATTCTACCACCGTGCAAAGCTACCTGTAAACTGAAATGTACTACGAAGTTTAGTGAAGAAGATAGGCAACAGTATTTCAAAGATTTCTGGGAATTAGGATCCTTGGAACGTCAGAGGCATTTTATCCTAGATCACATGCAAAATATCCAACCAAAATATAGACATGTTGTAATTGATAGAAAGAAGGAGCGATCTTTAAACAAAGCATATTATTTCACAAAATTGTATCAACGCAAACAAGTATGCTTTTTATATTTTCGAAATACACTTGGCATAAGTGAAAGATTTGTCAGGACAGTAAAAACTAAAGAAAAAGATGGATGGTTGGATGTAGACTTGCGTGGAAAAAACAAACACTCAGTGGTTCCTGAAGAGATCAAATCTGGTATGAGGAATCATCTTTCCTCTATACCAGCTGTGGATAGCCATTATACCAGGGCCAATACACAAAGGAAATACATAGAGGGAGGTAAGACTGTTACAGATTTATATAACGATTATGTAAATTTATGTAAAGTAAAGAACGAAGGTCATGGTTCACTATCCCTGTACCGTCATCTATTTAATTACGAATACAATATGTCTTTCCACATTCCCAAAAAAGACCAATGTCTTAAGTGCACTACATACAAAAATTCAAATCCAGACGAACAACGTGAATTAGAATTGGACCATCAAATTCATATAGAAGAGAAAGAGTTATCGCGTGCTGAGAAAAACGACGACAAGACAAAACGCAGCGAATTATTCCAAGTTGCTTGCTTTGACCTACAAGCTGCTCTTCCGGTTCCTAGAGGAGACGTATCTTCTTTTTATTATAAATCGCGATTGAACTGTTATAATTTTACAGTTTGCGAACTTCAACAAAAAGAATTGGGACCAGTTGAATCATTTTTTTGGCACGAGGGCGAAGGAAAACGGGGTGCATCTGAAATAGGAACTTGCCTTTTAAAATTTTTGAAAAAAAAAGCTGATGTTGCTAACTCAGATAACTTGAATATCGTTCTTTACTCCGACAATTGCGGGGGACAAGGAAAAAATAAATTTATCATAACAGCTTTCATGTATGCCATAGCACATTATAAAATAAATAGTATAACTCATAAATTTTTTGTAGTAGGGCACGGACAAAACGAGGGAGATGCAAGCCACTCCGTAATTGAAAAAGCTATCAAAAAGGCCCTTAAAAATGGACCAATTTACATACCTGCACACTACGCTGCTATAATCAGTTGTGCAAAAAAAAAGGGAAACAAATTTAGAGTACATGAGCTGGCACACGACGATTTTTATGATTTGAAAGACCTTACAGAGAAAGTAACCAATTCTCCGTTCAATGAAAATTTTCGAGGTGCTAAATTCAACTTTAATGATATACGCATAGTTAAAGTTGAACGTGCTCATTTGGATCGTTTCTTCTATAAAATGTCCTATAAAGAACCTGAATTTCAAGCTGTAGTCATAAGGGATACTAAGACAAGACAAAGAAAAAAACTTAACAAATTGGAAGAATACAATTTGGTTCCAGCTTATTCAGGACCACTTCCTATTTCTAAAAGAAAATTTTCTGATTTACAAAGCCTGCTACAAAATAAGTCAATTCCTGCCGCCCATAAGTTATTCTATACCAGTTTACATACTGAAGAAGACGAACATGGTGATTAGTTTATTAGAAAATCTGGAAAAATTCATTATTTGTTTTTAGATTATTTTTTGTTGATTCTTTATTTTGTTTTTTATGTTCACCATTTACTTTGTTTGAAAGCCAATTCAGGTATTAATTTTAATGTTAATATAACAGAACTAGTGTTTGTTGTTTTTGTCGATTTGAATAAAATGTTTGACTTTTTTATGTAGTTTTTTTGTGCTTAAGTCTGTTTGAAAATCCACAAATCGTTTCGAAACTGATGCAATAGTGACGTAACTAATTAAAAAAAAAGAGTGGGGGTAATTTTTGGTCTCTACTACACTTAAATCAGTTAAATTACGATATTTAAGTCAAAAATAATTAAAAAAATGGGTTAAAAGGGCGAGCTATTAGCCAGTTATCGAACTTAATAGTTTTAACAAAACTTCAAACAGAATTATCTCAAAACTATGATTTTTGAGTTTCGCCCCTATAGTTCTCAGCAGGCGATATGTAATTCAATTTTGAAAAGGTAATGTAAACAATTTTGATATGAGGTATAAACAACTTTGGTAAGAGTTGTAATTGGACACTTATCTATTATTCTAAATAATGTTTAATGGTAATGTCACTAATCTCTTTTGACAGTAATTTCAATGTATTATTTATGATTTGTTTATTGTAATAATAAATAGAAATAGTTAATAAATTGTAAAGAGGGCCGTGATATTTTTGTCAAATTAGACATTCTTATTTTATAATAGAGAGTTATTGCAAGTTCAGTTAAGGTCAGTCATTATTAGTGCCGCTCTTATTTTGACATCTAAGCATGCGCAGATCACTAACTTTAATAAAGATTGTGCCTGTCCTTAATAAGAAAGTTATTGCAAGTTCACTTAAGGTCAGTTACTATTAGGGCCGCTTTTATTTTGACATCTAAGCATGCGTAGATGTTTATGTTCTAAAACTGACTTTATTAAGGATTGTGCCTGTCCTTAATTGTGGATGTTTAAGGGTAGCAGGTAGTGGCGACTTTATAGTTTTCGGATGCGCTCGCCGACATTCGTATCCGTTAGAAGTTTTTAATTATTAAATATTTACTATAATCGTCATTTAAACCTTCTAAAATTATAATTTGTTATGCCTCTTTAATATTATAGACAACAAAAAAGATTAACTATGATTTAAAGTTTAGTGGCTGGCTTTATAGAAATTTGCAATATCTCTCTATTTAGGACAGGCACAATCTTTATTAAAGTTAGTGATCTGCGCATGCTCAGATGTCAAAATAAGAGCGGCACTAATAGTGACTGACCTTAAGTGAACTTGCAATAACTCTCTAATAACATTCTACATTAGTTTTAATCAACAGAATAAACCATTATCTGTAAAATTATATTTATATAAAATGTTCATTTAAATATGTAAAAATCTTAATGACAAGAAAACACTAAAGATTATAATTTTTAAACCGGTTCTGTAAATGATTTCTTTACAACTATGTGCTCAAAATTGATACAAGCTAGATAAAAAGAAAACTTTGCCCAGTGAAATACGCTTTTCGTCGTCTGATTTACATATGGATAAGCAATCTTTGTAATTATGTATATCATTGGGTGTGAGGCATAATTGTGCTCTGTGGAAATTTATAAAATTTCTTTACTATCGAATGAAATCCAGGTTTCCAAAGTGATGTGTTTGTACATCCACGGATGTAGCAAGTTTTTTCGATATTGATATTACGAAAATAATTCGACTTCATTTTATTAATAATTATTAAACAATAAATTCCGTATAAAACATTAATAAATACCCCCCATAAAGTTCACATTTTTGTCACCAGTTAGCGTTAAAGTCATGACGCACGGTCCCTATCTTCAGAACGGCTCACTCTATGAAAAAAATATATTAGAACTTTTTGTAGAGCGTTCAATTTCCTACCAAAATAATGTTTTACTTTATTTTTACAATGCTTAAATATCAAGCTACAAAAATAAGAAAAAAGAAAAAAAAAATTTCCATGTTATTTAAATGGAAAATGGAAAGTTACGAACAGGCATCACTAAATGATAATATTAAGAGCTCAAATTTTTAGAGGCTTCTTTTTTCACCTTCTTGAAAGTTTTAAGTCTGTTTCTTAGTTGAAAAAAAAAAGTTGCTCAAAAATGAAACACCCTAATAGACAAATTATATTTCGTATTTACTATATTTTAATTTTCGATAATCTTTCGTATCACTTTCTGAATGTACATCTCGTTAAACTCGACAAAGTACAAAGATTTTCACTATATTAGTTTGCGATAAACGGAATTATATAAACTGAGACTGACCAACCGACGAAGTGCATATACTTAGAAAATGAAAAATAAACTCATCCATTGTTGTAGAAACAACAATGGAGTATTCGAAGTCAACGTGACACTAATTTGAATAATAAAAGAGGTGTGTATAGTGCGTGGCATGACAATTTTTTTCAACGTTCAATTATATGCATACGAACGATTCATTTAATAATGTTTGCATGGGAAAGGAAAAATTTCATTTTTATAATAATTTATAAGGGTATAAAGTGAATGTTATAGAAAGTTAATATATCGATGGCTAAGAAGACAAATATAATATACTCTTACAAATATATAAATGGTGAGAGAATCGGTTTTAAATTCTTGTTACATGTTGATTTTAGTTTTAGAATAATTAAATAGGTATGGCATTTAAAACACATTCTTAGTATAAAGAATATTAACTTTTAATAAAATATTGATTTGTCTTAAATAAGAACCTTCGGTTATTTTAAAGGATATGAGCATTTAAAACACATTCTTAGTATAAATAATGTTAACTTGTAATAAAGTGTTGATTTGTCTTGAATAAGAACCTTTGGTAATTTAAAGCAGGCGTCCCACGATCAAATAGTTTGTCAAACTTGACCAATCAAACTGAATTGGTGACGTCATATTATGAATTTGATAAATTTTTTTTATTTTAGCGGCGCCTGTAAAACGATTAGTCAGTTTTTACTATTGGTCAATTTTGACACCAGAGAAATGACATGACAGATGACAGTTTTAACGTCAATAGGAAGTTAAAACGTTATTAAATCGGGCGATGTCTTTTACACGTGATCAAGTAGCAACGATAATTGATTTGTATAGGAGCCACAAAATATTGTATGTGGTCAAAAATCCTTTGTACCATAATAAAAATGCCCGACAGCAAATCTTGGAAAAAATTACCCAAGAGATGTGCATCCTCCGACCGAACACAACAGGTAATTAGGTGCCTGTAAACATAACGGACACACGAATTTCGAAAAAGTTTTTTAACTAAAAAATAGTACTAACTGTATATATGAAATAACAAAAACAGAACATTTGCGGGTTACGCATAAATAACAGAAAAATTTGAGTTTTAACCTGCAGATTTTGGTGCTTCTAACCTAAGATTTTTTTCAATTTTCGTGTAATGTATGTGCATGGTTGCTAAAAATTAAAATTTTTAACAAAACCCAGATTAATAATTGACAGAATCGATTAGTTATTTTTATGAATCGAATACTTACATGTTTGATTTTACTCTCTGCAATTATAGTTATGAAAAATATTTGGTAATTATTGCGAAGGCGCCCTTTTGCTTAAAAATACAATTTTTTTTACGAAACTTACATTTTAGGTTTAGGAGGGAGCGTATTTTTCAAGTATACCACCGGAAACCCCATAATTTAAGGTTTTTTTAAAAAAATTGTATATTAAAGGCTTACGAGGATCATTAACTGATCATTTATGTAAACTTGTTCATTAGAATTTAAAATTATATCTGTCAAGTTATATCAGTACATATATTCGCGGTGTTGCCAAGTGTAATTAATAATAATAATAATAATAATAATAATAATAATAATAATAGTTTATTATTTGCCAATGAAGGATGTACAAAAATACAAAATATAAAAAAAACAAAAATACACTAAATATACTAATTAGGCAAATAAAAGGTCGAGTGATAGGTCATAAGACCAATTCTACCTCACTCGCTTTGAAAAAAAATAAATAAGTAAAATAAAGAGTAAAAATACATATATATATATCTAGAATAATTTAAAAATACAGTTAAATGAATAATTAACTAGTGAAAGGAACCTTAATCTATATTAATAAATATTAAAAATCACAAAAAAAGACTTAAAATTTAAAATGTCTGTTCGCGTAAAAAAATTTGTTTGTATTTATTTTTAAAAGCTGTTAATGAAAGACTGAAATTTGGTATATCAAGAAGATGACTGTTCAATGCAATTTGGTAGCTAAATGATTTTTTGAATATTTGTTTATTATGAGATGGAATGGTAATGGCATTCTTTTTCCTTAAATTAATATGATGGACGTCGGTCCGAAAACTTATCTTTTGATGTAAGTATGAGGGAATTTTGGTCTTAACTATTTTATAAAATAAACAGAGAGAATGAAGTTTCCGACGATTAAACATGTTCAGCCAATTCGCCTCTTTTAATTTATAAGAAATCCTCTCCCTTCTCCTTATGCCATAGATCATCCTTAAACAACTATTTTGTACTTTCTGAATTCGATTCTTATCAATTAATCGTAAAAAAGAACCATATACCGTGTTGCAATGATTAAAGTGCGATAAAACAAGAGAATCAGTAAGCATTTGTTTAGTTGCAGTAGACAAATCTGTTCTATGTGGATAAATTAGTTTTAGGGAAGAGTAGGCTTTCCTAACCTTCTCGTTAATATGTTTATCAAACCTTAATTGCGAGTCAATAGTCAAACCAAGATTTTTACACGAGGAACTAATTTTTAAAATTTCATTCCCTAAGGTGATTTGTATTTGTGGCAAGATCAGCTGTCGGTTATTTTCACTGCAAAATACAATAACATAACATTTTGTTGAGTTGGTATGCAATAAGTGTTTTTCAGATGCACTTACAAGAATAGAGAGATCGTCATTAATACGCCTGACCGACTCTTCAATTTTAGACAGTTCAAAAGAATAATAAATTTGTGTATCATCAGCATATAAATGGCTCTTACAATGATTTAGATGTGAATGTAGGAAGGATGTATATAAGGTGTACAGTAATGGGCCAAGAATACTGCCCTGAGGAACACCTTTTCTGACTAACAAACAATTAGAGAAAGTGTTGTTAAGAACCACCTGTTGAACGCGGTTTGTTAGATACGAAGTTATAATTTTGATCGACAAATGGCTGAGACGAATAAAATGCAAAATTGCTAATAGAAGTTTGTGGTTCAATGTGTCAAATGCACGTGAATAATCAATTAGTACTAATGTGCATACTTTATTTGCATCAAGTGAGCGCAATATGTCATCGGTAACATCGGCTAAAGCGGTTGAACACCCATATCCACTTCTAAATCCTGATTGGGTTTTGGGAAGAATATCGAATTTTTTTATATGCAAATTTAGTTGTTTATCTAAGAGTTTTTCAAAAATTTTGGAAAGGACCGGGAGAATGCTTATACTTCTTAGTTAATTTAATTGTAGCGGTTGGGAGACTTTAGGTAGAGGAATGACATATGCATGCTTCCAAGCAGTGGGAAAGTAACCAACGTTTATACATTCGTTAAATATATGTGAAATATACTTTAAAATAAACGGACAACAAATTAATATGATATCGATATTTAAATTATCACTTCCGTAAGCCTTAGATTTAGTTGTTTTTATGATTTCCAAAATTTGGTCTTCATTGAAATTGGTGAATTGAAATTCTTCACGCACTTTATGGCAAATATTGTTGTTATAGCATTGAAAGGTGTTCATATCAGGATCAGTAATAGTAGGATCACCAATAAAGAAATTATTTAATTTGTTTACGTCGCTCAAATTTGAAGGTAAATCACGGTTTTTATTAGTTTTAATATTAAGTCTATGTAGTTCACACCATTTCTCTTTAGAATTGCAGCGGGATAATCTGTATTGCAAGTATGCTTTTTTTTCTCTCTTAATAGAAGCAGAAGTGAAATTTCTGAGTTCCTTATAGTACTCCCAGTGAGCAGGCAGTTTAGATTTACGATACTTTCTTAAAGCCTTATCTCTGAGTTTTTGTAGTAGTTTGATATTGTCTGTAATCCAGGGTTGTTTTTTAATATTGTGTAAAATAGTGCGAGTTTGAAGAGGTGCAAACTCGTTAACTAAATTTAAAATTGTTTTATTAAAATAGCTTAATTTAGCATCAATATTATCAATGTACAAAATTTGTCTCCAGTCTTGTGCCCCCAGCGCACGTTGGAAAATATTTAAATCTATATCATAGAGTTTCCTAAAAGTTACATTTTTTGGAGACGCTTTTTCTAAAGACGTTCTAAATTTACACCAAACCAGGGAGTGTCTACCTATATTTACATCAGTTACATCCAAAGAGGTTAGAAAGGGTAGAGGTAACATAGGAAGCATTTCTCGCTGCGCAAATTTTGCCAAAACCGAAAAACTGGGTGGAAGGAGTAGGGAGATGTTCTGGGCCGGACTTAAATATTTGTATTGTAGTACCTAATTTTGGTGGGTAATTAAAAGATGAAAAATTATGAGACGTTTGTTTGACTTTATTTGTTAGCACGATTCATGTATAATAAGGGCAATAACACTTTATCAATACATAACTAGCTAAGGGCCGATTCCACCGTTGTGTCAAATGAAGTTTAAATTATTAAACGAAGATTAAAATGACATTGTTAATGTAAAAATGTTATTTTAAACTCCATATAGTAATTTAAACTTCGTTTTTGTTAATATAAAAATGTCATTTTAATCTTCGTTTAGTATTTTAAACTTCGTTTAACAAAACGGTGAAATCGACCCTAAGTAAAAGTTTATAAGTACTTTTTGCTCGAATTACACACAAGATTTTTTCTACGATCACACCAAAATAAAATAAATAACTAAATTTTATTAGAAATGGGTTACCTTTTCGTTCGTTATAATAGTTTAAGTTTATTTGATATAGGCCTACTGTTCTAAGAGAAAAAAATGTTTTGGTACTTATATCCTGGTAATTATTTATGATTTAATTATTTACGGAAAATACCGTTCAATGAATTAAAATATTAGAAAGTCAATTAATAGTTATTTATGTAACCAGTTACGAAATGCCTTATTTTGTGTAACGAGTAAATATTTGTAAAACGAGCGGAGCGAGTTCCCGCAACATGAACGACTTACACAAAACGGCATTTCGTAACGTGTTTATATACAAGATTTGTTCTAATTTTGACTTGATTATTTATAAAATTGTGTTGAAAAATGATTCACCATCATTCTTGTGTAGGTACTTCCAATCAAATATTTTAGAAAATTGTTGTATTTGATTGCCCTACGACGTTTTTTTTTTCAATAGTAATAATAAAAATAAGGGACATGTGCAGTGTTGCCGAACTAATTTTTGACATTACCCGCGAGAAATTTGAAAAAAAAAATTTTCCTTAAAGAAGTACGTCAAAATTTTACCCCCAACATTTCTGGTCAGTTTTCAATAACGGTGTTATTTTAAAAATTAAACGCAATTTACAGCTTTTCTTTTTTTGTTTTCTTTTTTGTTTTTAAACGTAATGTCATATTTTCAAATGTGAAATGTCACTAGTCATTGCCTCTTTTTCGATATTTGGTTTTTTCGATTTTTCGTTTTTTGGATTTTTGGATTTTTGGATTTTTCGATTTTTTATTTTTAGATTTTTCGATTTCTCGATTTCTCGATTTTTCGATTTCTCAATTTCTCGATTTCACGATTTTTCGATTTTTCAACTTATAAACCAAAAAAGAGACAGTTTTATTTGTTTTCATTTCGTAACTGGTGATATAATCAACTTTTCGTAATCAGTTGCATAATGTTCTACTTTATGGAAATGTCCATATAAATATTCATTAAATTTATTTAAGCCAAAAATTATTGCAAGGACCTCTCTTTCAATTTGGGAATATTTTTGTTCGGACTTTGATAAGGTACGCGAAGCAGCAGCTATAGATTTCTCAATATTTTTTTTTTCAAAAACATGACATATCATGGCCCTTATTCCCACATTTGATGCATCTACGAATAATTTAATCGGCTGAAAATGCACAAGAGCATCATTTATTTTTGATTTATTCCAAAGATTCCTTGCAAAAATTATCCCAAATCCATTTCACCCTTAAAAAATTAAATAAAAAAATGTCCTAAAGCAAAATCATATCCTCCTTCCTGTTAGTGACTTAAAAAAATTACTTCCCAAAAAGCGGTCCTCAAGCCAGGTCCCTCCATTTTGTGGCGATAGTACTGTTTTTTTTTTATTGTGATTATTTTCTTCGCGGAAACTTTGGCTTTACACTTTGAGTAACACTGTTATAGAGAATTACTAAATAAATAGTTTTGAGAAAACTATTGAAACCAGTTGTGAAGTTTGAAACGAATAAATTGGCAATGAAATTGATATTTTTGTATTTGATTGTATGTTTCTATTTTCACTTCCTAAAAAAAGATTCCCTATGAAACAAGAAATAGTAAACAGTTTATAATAATAACCTTTATTTGCTACTTATAATACGTACCAATGACCAAGTCCGATTCTGTTTATTTTAAAATCAATAAATAGGGACGTCGACAGAATCTTTAAAAATTAAATATCTCACCGAAATAAATATAAGTTTCTTTTATCTCCGTCACATTTCGCAGGTTTATTATAAATAAAGCTTTTTACAACACATCTTGGCATTTTCAACGTTAATTTCCAAAATTTAAGTCACTAAAATACCAAATTAATTCTCGTTGACACATTAAATTTGGATGGACAACGGTCTGACATGTGATGTTCTCAACTGTGATTGGTGGGTGTGAATCATTTTGAAATGGGATTATGTTCCATCTAAGGTTTGTATAATCTAAGGTTACATCGCAACAGTCCACATCGAAGTTTGTATAGATATGATCTATTAGAGTCATACTATTATTAGAAAAATGAGTAGGATCAGAGACAATTTGATTTAACTGAAAAGTATCTGTAACAGATATTAGATCATTAAGTTTTTGAGATTGAAGTTTTAAATTATCGACATTAAAATCGCCAAGACACAACATTTTATCTACTTCCGGGTAAACATGAATTAAGGCATTTTCAAAATGATTGAGAAAAGACTGGTAAATGTCATTGGTGTTATTAGGAGGCCTGTAAACTACACCTAATCCATATTTTACATTATTTGTTTTGAATAGTATCCAAAGTTGTTCAATAGACTCAAAATTCTCTATAAGCAAAACCTTATATTCAATTGATTTTTTTAGGTAGATTGCCACACCACCTCCGTTTCATAGATCTATCGTTTCTAATCAAGTTGTAACCTTTTTAATTAACTAGTTCATCATCAATTCTATTGTGTAACCAAGTTTCAGATATACAAAAAATATCAAAATTTTTAGACGTAACCAGATTTTTAATATTATTAATTTTGGGAAAAAGCGAACAGACATTTAAATGCCCTACAGTAAAAGCCATTGACCAAAAGCATATAAAAAAAACACACCTAATAAAATATATGCTAAAAAAAAAGAGTATAAAAGCTCAGAAAACTAAAACTAAAACCTTCTAAAAGTATGAGAGATAAATAATAAATGTATATTAATAAGCAAATATTTATGCTAACGCGACAAAATTTCAGCAACTCGACCTTAAGGGGCTAGAAGTTTGCTACTGTTTTGAAGTTGAGCGTGTGGTCTTCTTAACCACAGGAACTTGATGCACTTTACCCAATTTATCCAACTTCGAAATGGTTGAGTTGGCGGCGATGGCTTGCTTCGTAGGTTTGTCTTCCAACTGTATGTTAAAGGGGTCAGAACTTGAGCCAGGAGTGGAAGGGGCACTATCGATTTTTTGAGTTTTTAGACTATCTAGATCATCCAGTGAGTAACTTGTATTTTCCAAAATTAATTTGTTGCCTCGTATGAAGCAATGTTTGCCTTCTTCCTTATATTTCAAAAGATATTCCTTGAGTTGTTTATACTGAGCTCTTTGAAGTTCAGTTAAATCATCCGCCACAAAAACTCCTGTATTCTTTAATTTATTGGAATTGAGAATAATACTTTTTTTTTTGAGATAGCTACAAAGTTCAATTTTTAGAGGAGCATTGAGGTCTCTGCCCAAAGAGTAAAAGTTGGAGATATCCGAATCAATTAAACTTATGTCGAAAAGTTTATTAATTATATCGATGATAAAATTTAAGTTTATTGTATTATTGTTTTTTTTAAGACCAAACATAATAATGTTGTTTCTTTTTAGAGTTATTTCCAACTGTTCAACTTTATTTTTTAATTTGAAATTTTCTTCTTCCAGATCTCGTACTTTTTTACTTTCTAGCTCAATAGACGACTGTAATCTCGTTTCGCAGGAACTTAATGCATTCTTAAGCTCAGTTTTATTGCTCTCCATAACATCTATAAGCTTTTTGAATTTTCTTCGAGTAGTTTTTTGATAACTGCCTCCGTCATGATTTAACTAAAGTTCAACAATAAATTTGTGTAAACGTAGTTTACTAAACGAAATATTGGATACAATATAAATTAATTTTATTATTATCTCTTGATGTTATCTTTACTATCTCGAGCACAAAAACTAGTCCCAGCCGTTGGCTGATATATACTTCATTAGAGTAAATGATGAAAAGTATGCAAAGATTTCGTATTAATCAAGTGTTTTTACTCACAGTTGTAAGAGTGGTTAACTAATCACTTTTGTAGTCATTGGTTCATAATTCATAATTTTTAGACACTTAGAACCATAAAAATATTTAAACTTTAACAGGAGCAATTTTACAAACACCATACACTGGACTCAACGAAAAAGAAATTACCCCATTTTTTAAATAGCATTTCCATACACTTTAAAAAGCATTTCTTTAATTTATTTTCAGTTACATCTGACGATTTATTTAACCATTTTGATTGAATTGTTGTGGTACATAATATTTAAATAATAATATTACATCATCTATAAAGTAATAAACAAGTACTTTTCGAAAATTTTTAAACATAATTTTATTATCACTTTATATTAGACATTCCAAAAAATGGCTACCCGTTTAAAATGACAGGCCACTGACAGATTATAATAATATGGCAGCACTGTGCGCCTGTTGATTTGATAGGATCAATGCTATAGACAGTTATATAGATTGAGCATCCATATATTTCAAAATAAACATATACTTTTGCCTTAAAATAAAAATGTAGAAAATTATACTTTTAATATATTCTAAGGTTGGAAATTGGTTTTTAAACACATTTTTCGCAAATCAATTCAAATTAATGGAGACTTGCCAGGCAATATGGCAGCTCGGAAACAACACGCATTGAGCAATCTATAAAATTATATATGTATCATCGACTCCGTCAATGACAACAGGCCCACAGGGTTGCCATATCTCAACTTTGATTTATTTTATACATTTTTTATCCAAATTACTTTTTGTAAACCTATCATAATTCAAAAAAATTAAAAAGTTCCTTGACACACCTACGCCATAAAAGCACGCTCGTCCTCCTACGTCCTAACTATCTTAGAAGCGATCGTGTTTGGTTAATTTCAAATCAAACGCCCCTTTGAAGGCATAAGCATATGTTTATTTTGAAATACATGGATGATCAATCTATATAACTGTCTATAGCATTGATCCTATCAAATCAACAGGCGCACAATGCTGCCATATTATTATAATCTGTCAGTGGCCTGTCATTTTAAACGGGTAGCCATTTTGTTTGGAATGCCTAATATAAAGTGATAATAAAATTATGTTTAAAAATTTTCGAAAAGTACTTGTTTATTACTTTATAGATGTAATATTATTATTTAATTATTATGTACCACAACAATTCAATCAAAATGGTTAAATAAATCGTCAGATGTGACTGAAAATAATTTAAAGAAAGGCTTTTTAAAGTGTATGGAAATGTTATTTAAAAAATAGGGTAATTTCTTTTTCGTTGATTTTAATTACACTTGGCAACACCGCGAATATATAAACTGATTCAACTGATATAACTTGACAGATATAATTTTCAATTCTAATGAATAAGTTTACATAAATGATCAGTTAATGATCCTCGTAAGCCTTTAATAATACAATTTTTTTTTAAAAAACGTTAAATTATGGGGTTTCCGGTGGTATACTTGAAAAATACGCTCCCTCCTAAACCTAAAATGTAAGTTTCGTAAAAAAAATTGTATTTTTAAGCAAAAGGGCGTCTTCGCAATAATTACCAAATATTTTTCATAACTATAATTGCAGACAGTAAAATCAAACATGTAAGTATGTATTCGATTCATAAAAATACCTAATCAATTCTGTCAATTATTAATCTGGGTTTTGTTAAAAATTTTAATTTTTAGCAACCATGCACATACATTACACGAAAATTGAAAAAATCTTAGGTTAGAAACACCAAAATCTGCAGGTTAAAACTCAAATTTTTCTGTTATTTATGCATAACCCGCAAATTTTTTTTTTGTTATTTCATATATACAGTTAGTACTATTTTTTAGTTAAAAAACTTTTTCGAAATTCGTGTGTCCGTTATGTTTACAGGCACCGGTAATTATGTATGTTTATAAAAATTATTATATTATAATACAATTTTAAATTTATTCCAGTAAATGAGATTAAAGCCAAACTAAATAGCCTGGGAACGCAATTCAACAAAGAATTAGCAAGACTTAGGAATGCACCCTCTGGATCAGGGGCAGAAGCTTCGAGAATCTTTTATTCTTACAAGACCAAACTGTTGCGACACCCAGTGTTTCCAACTTAAAAGTAGACAACGAATGTACTGGAAATGAGATTATACAGATCAACAATGATCAAGAAATAAGTTAAAAATAATACCCTGTATGTTTTCTAAGTATTTTATTGTTTTAGTCAATGTCTGTTCTTGAAGAGGAAAGTGATCCTGAAAATTTTAATAGCAACATTAAGACTCCATCAAGCTCCAAAAAATATACAAGTGAACATAATATTGATGCTAATTCTTCAAGTATATATGATTCTTGCCGAAAGAGAAAAAAAGCTGATGGAACAAGTGATTCAGTTTTCAGAGAAATTGGTAATGCTTTGAAAAATTTGTCAAACAAAACAGAAACGCAACACGATCACATAGAAATATTTGGAAAATATATTGCCAGCGAGTTAAGAGCAATTAGTAATACAACACAACAAAAAAGATGCAAAAATGCCATAGTGAAAGTTCTGTTTTAGTTTAATGATGAGGATGAGGATGACTGATATAATACAATAATAATTATGAATTTTAAATTTGAATTGTGTTTTTTAGATTAATAATAAAATGTAAAAATGCAAGAGTTTATATTTAAGTTTTTAGTTATAGTTTATTTTTCTAAAATAATTATCTTGTTAAAGGCCCTTTTTTAAACGTGCTTCGATCTTTGTTAAGGCAGAACAAGAATCCAGTTTTTCCTGTCTCTCTACATGAAATAACGAGGTTTAAAAAATAATATATTTTTAAAAATGTAATTTAGAAAAATATTTTAAAACACCACAAAACAAAGGGCACAGATCATACAAAATAATCCATAATAATTATCCTTTAAAGTTATTAATAGCTAATTGAAACGGCCCCATTGGAATTAAAAAATTCTACAAATTCAGTACGAATATCTTGGGCATTTCTAGCACAACGATTTACACCTTGTCGACCAATTCCTCTTAGAGGACATGTTAAATATTTTTCTGTTTCACTGTTATAAGAAGTAGATGTTGTCAACAGATATATATGTAAAATGCAAAAGACTTTTGATATAGTGACAACTTTTGAAACATCAACATTCATCGTGCCAAGTAGTATACGAAATCTATTGGATACTATTCCAAAAGTATTTTCTACTGTTCTTCGGGCACGACTGAGTCTATAGGTATATATTATTTTTTTTTCATTTGACAATCCATGAAATTTAAAAGGTTTTTTTATATTCTCCTTCAAAGAAAACGCATCATCAGCTAATATTACATAAGGAATTGGCTTGTTCCTTTCAGGTAAGCAGAGATAGGTGAAGGTAAGTTCAGGCTCTTATTTTCTAATGCTGTGGCTAAAGAACTTCTTTGAAAAACCCCGCCATCACTTATATGACCATTTCTTCCAATGTCTACAATCAAAAAACGACAGTCTGCATCAACTACCGCAAATAAAACAATGCAGTCTGTCCCCTTGTAGTTTCTATAGAATAAACCATCTTGCCTTAACGGCCTAAATTTCACGTGCTTTCCATCCATTGCACCAATGCAATTAGGAAATCGCCATTGAGTATTGAATTTTTCACTAATAGCTAACCAATCTTCTTCCGTTTCAGGTGCCTACAATATTAATCCCATTTTTTATTTGTACCTTATTATTTCAAATGTATACAAAGCTTCAAGTACTTGTTTTTCAAATTTTTAATTAAAGCAAGCATAACTTTTTTCACAATACCACTTAAAGTATTAGGTGCTATGCGTGTAACATATCTTAAGCTTCTTAATGTCTCTCCTGTAGCCAAGTATCTTAGTGTGACCATTAATCTAAAAGCTATTAATAATACATAACATATTTGCAAAATTTTAATTAATTCATTATTACCGATCTTCTGCGCTTATGAATTGCCGCATAACTGTATCCTGTTTAATTATGTCCAACTTAATACAATTAAGTAACTCGTTAAAAGATTCAGACATCCTTAGATAATTTTTGTAACTCTGCGGATCTTCATCTCGGAGTTAATTTCGAACCATTGCCAAGACATTATTATTGCCCTCGTATCGACGAAAAAACCAAGATTTGCTCCAAATTCTCCTTTTTTTTCGTCTGTATGCTTCCAGATTTGTATGCTAAAACCACTGCCAAGCTCGTGAGAGCAATAATGGTTTTTAACTTAAAATCCACCTTCATAATAAATGTGCTTTCGAATACAAAATTTTTAAATTCCATCTAAGAAGTTTGAAGCAAAAAGATTGATTGTGTGACTACCAAGTTTGAACCAACGTCAAACTGTCATAATTCTACGTTATCAGTTCAGTTTAATTAGTCAAGTTTGATAAACTATTTGATCGTGGGACGCCTGCTTAATGGATACAGGCATTTAAAACATATCCTTAATCCACAGTATTTTAAAAAGGCATTGCTTTGTTTTGAATAAAAGTTTTAATATGATTCAATTCATTGCAGTTTTCTCTGTTGTCTTACCTTTTTTTTAAAGATCCTGATGGTTTTATGAGCAAAAAACGTGTAGCATAATGACCTGAGAGTATGTGGTAGTTATTTCACTTAGTCTTCATCCCTTTTGTATCACTATTTAATTGTATTTCACGTTTGTTTTTTTTTTCTTTATTGGTCTCAACTTATACAAGTTATTTAACCAGCACTAACATTAGTTACATGAAAATAAATACAATAAAATTTAAAATACTATTTGGCTCTGTAAAATTAAAAAAAAAAATAAGGTGAACAATATTTTTTATAAATTAATGTTAGAAGATTTTAAAAATGACATGATTATTAGCCCAATCGGATTAGGTGAAGAACAGGCTTGAGATTCTGAAAAATTCGAAGCAGCAATTTTCCTTCGGAATTCGTTGGAGGGGGTCTGTGGTAGTCTAAATTCAAAAAGTTGGGATTCCAAAGTTGTCGTTACCTCCGCCAGCTTGATTTAAAGGGTTATTTTTTGTATCTTGAATAACTCATTTATTTTCAATTTTACACGGAAAATAGTTTTTACAAAAGTTTTTTAAAATTAAATTTCCTACAATTCTGCTTTTTTTTTATACGATCGATTTTTTTCGATTTATACCCGAAAAGAGGGGGTGAATTTTTGGTTATAGAATAACTCGTTTATTTTCAATTTTACGAGAAAAATTGTTATAAACAAAGTTGTTTAAAATTAAATTTTCTACAATTCTGTTTTTTTTGTACGCTCGATTTTTTTGTATTTATCCCTGAGAAGAGTGGGGGTAAACTCTTATCATTGTATTATCGTTCCAAACAGACGTCATTGACGTTTCGATAGACTTTTAAAAATGTACTGAAAAGAAAATAAATTTCATTTTTTTAATTGTAAAAATTATACTGTTCGATAAACTGATTATTTACACCCCTCTTTTCCTTTACCGTGAACGTGCGACCCAACAATATAAACTTTAGAAAAAATCGGAATCATAATTGTACCAAATAACATTTTTGAAAATCAGCAAAAAAAAACAAACAGAAAAAAATAATGGTACAACATCAATAATAAACGTGACAATACAATGCTTAGGTTCACCCCCACTCTTCTCAGGGATAAATACAAAAAAATCGATCGTACAAAAAAAAACAGAATTGTAGGAAATTTAATTTTAAACAACTTTGTTTATAACAATTTTTTTCGTAAAATTGAAAATAAACGAGTTATTCTATAACCAAAAATTCACCCCCTCTTTTCGGGTATAAATCGAAAAAAATCAATCGTACAAAAAAAAAGCAGAATTGTAGGAAATTTAATTTTAAATAACTTTTGTAAAAACTATTATCCGTGTAAAATTGAAAATAAATGAGTTATTCAAGATACAAAAAATAACCCTTTAAATCAAGATGGCGAAGGTAACGACAACTTTGGAATCCCAACTTTTTGAATTTAGACTACCAGAGACCCCCTCCAACGAATTCCGAAGGAAAATTGCTGCTTCGAATTTTTCAGAATCTAAAATACTAATCCGATTGGGCTATATGGCTGTACTGCAAATTGGTTTTCGTAAATAATCATTTAGACATAAAGGGGAATACTGGGGTCGAAAAGCTAAAACCATTTTTTGGTATAAGAATTTTATATTATCTGTATTATTACTGCATTCCATCAAGATATGACCTAAACTTCCAATTTCACCACAGCTGCAACTTGGGGAGTCAAGGATACCAATTCGGAACAGATGAGCAGAACTATAGCAGTGACCAATTCTCATTCTGCACATTGTTTGTTTACATTTTATTTCAACAATGTTTTTACATTATTAATTATCGAAATTCGGGTTATCTTCTTCTTTCTAGGAAATAAATGTCGTATAGTTTTTACGGTCCGATAGCCAATTCTTGTTCCGTGGTACGAATTTGACAGATAACATTAAGGGGATATTTGGTGTTGTGCTATTTGAAATGCATTTCTAGAAAAATTAGGTTTAATACTTAACTCTAGTTAGGAATAATGGTATTATACGCCGACACTCGAACGGCGGATATAACTATTGAAATTTTAAAAAGAGTTTCTAGACACTTTGAAACACACTATACATAACAATTTTGGGTCCTCTAACACTTATTTAAAAACAAAAATTTTACCTTAAAATCCTTAAAATTTGTTGTCGAGTCTCCATCATAAAACAAATGTGAAATAAACCATTTTCACTGATTTCTTGTTGTAGAAACGGCTAAATATCAATATAAGACCATTCATAGAGCAATAAACCGTACCAAATTTTTTCATAAACGATCAAATTTTCTTATTTTTTATTTTTAATTTGTTAGAAAAACAAATAAACACACTAAATTATTTTCAATGACAATTGACGTGTCTAGTTTCTATAAATGCGGTGTTGCTAAATCGAGTAAGAAAACAAATAAGTCAGAAAATAATTCGGTTAGTGAAAGTTGGCTGAAAAATTACATAGTGTCTGGCCAGAAGGTAAATTTGGATCTCGAAGTAAAAACATTTGTAGTAATCACAGACAACTGTCTTTTTATTTCATTTCATGATGATTGTACGTTAATTACGGCATGTCGGTACTTATCTAATATTTAAATTTTTTTTTTTCAATTTGAGCTGGGTCCAGGCCGTTGGAATTTATGCCGGTCGGGGCAGCCAGGTATGGATTAAAAATTTTCTTACAAGAAGTCGTTCCTTCATTTTCTTATTGTATATTTTCTTATTATTAGATGCCCACGATACAATACACGTTCGTTAAAAATTGGGATCGAGGTTAACTGGCCAGACGCTAATGAGGGTTGGTTAGATTAGGTTGGGTTTTTTTTCAATTTGAGCTGTGTCAAGGCCGTTTGAGTCTATGCCGGTCACGTTCAAAGAACCCGAAACCGGCTGCCATACCAATGCTATTGAGTATTCATGGAGATATACGAAGGCTGTTACAATGTCAAATGGAAGAAACAAGGCACACATACCAGGTAATTTGGCTAGGTATATGTTTTATAAACGCTGTCAACTAGACAATAATTGTCGAGTAGAAGAGTTTTTAAAAGTGGCGGGAAAATTGTATAATCCTTGCAATTTAGAAAATATCAATATTGACGTCGAAGTGTATTCTGCCGATGAGGGTGAGGAAGAAGATCTTGATATGGGTATTTTTTAAATTGTTAGTTTTATATAATTTTTCTGATACTGAAGTCAATTGGTTGGCCTGGTACAACGCAGGACATAGGTAAAAATTACCATTGCTATGTAATACATAATTGATTTGGCAACATTGTATTTCTTTTAGACACATGTCATACTGCCAATGTCAATTGTCATTGCGGTTATGAAAATTGGATCACTTTAACGAAGTTTAACTTGGTCGTAAATTAAGAAAATAAAAATGTTTATGAAAAAATTTGGAAGGTTTATTGGATTATGGATGGTGTAGTATTGTTATTTAGCAGTTTCTATAACAAGAAATTAATCAAAATGATGTAGTTCAAATTTTTTCAACATCGAAATTGGAGGATACATTTTAATAGTTTTAAGGTAGGAAAAAAATATTTTATAGCGTTTGCAGGGCAAAAAAAGTATTTTGAAATGTGTTTCAGAAGGTCTAAAATCGTTTAAAAAAAAGCTTGTTCAACCGTTGGCGGATTTTTCCGGAATAATATTTTATTAGGATGTGTAAATACATTTGGGGTCGAATTAGATTAATTTAGATAAGTTTTGTGGCGATCACCGGAAGTGTGGTTTCCAAAATATGTATGGTCATATCCTCCTTGGTGAAGCCATCTTGACTTTTGAAAAAGGAGTTAAATACGCCGTAGCCATGAGGTTCGAGGATCATTATTTTTCGTCTTTTCGTTGGGAAAGGTACCGGGGGTACGTGGTTGACTGTTCGTCTGGCCTTGTGAGTCGAGGGTCATCGCGAAGCACGTGGGTAAAACCAAGACGTTTGTCGTCGATAGTGATCGGATTGTTAAACACGTTGCTGTGTCGCGCAGGGGTTGGTACCTTAAACCATTATTTTTACGATTATTACGACCACGGTGAGCGAAGCCTGCTAACGGCCCGCACCACCGACTGCCTCTATCAGACATCCAGAGGGTTGTTGTCAACGACCCTGTTGGATTCCGTCCGCAGCCGCTGTTCCAGTGTTCCGTATATTCCAGACGCATCTGGGTGATGCGCTGTGATTACTTAGTCCAGTTCTGTTCATTTGATGTCCTGCAGTCCTACAAGTTTTAAGTCAGTTTCCTGTCCGGGGTAATCGTAACCAACACTAATGGATTTCTACCAGAAATCAGGTATCTGAAAGTCTGCAAATCAAGGTATAAAAGACCTTCAGTCTAATAACTTCAGTGATACTAGTAATTTATATTCCGATTTATCATTTAAATTTTATTTATAAGAATAATTCTGTAACTGTATTAATTGTACTTAAGCCTAACCTGCTGTAAGCCTTAGTGATCACAGGGTAATATTAATTATTTCGTTTATTCTAATAATTTTAAATTCAGAGAATTTCTCTTTAACTTAAGTATTTTCCTTGTCATTTTATATGATATCGGTAGTTAAAACCATAGAGATTCTATTGTTAGGAGTCTCTGATTTAGGTAGGTTAGTTTTTAAAGTGCTCTAGGTAAATGTATACCTATCTACCTTTTAGACAATTTAACAGTAAAATTTTATAAGAACACCTATTTTTCAAAAATAGTAAATGCCATAATACCGACTCTTGCGTTTTATTTATTTAACTTTAAGGATAATCAGTATTAGTAACTATTTAATGACCCACACCTTTTGTCTCGACAGCTAGCCGAAGTGGTCTTCTTCTCTAAGCTCTAGGAGAATACTATAACCTTTTTTTTGTAACGGTTTTCTAAAATCAGTTTAAAATAATAAAAAGTTCTGATTGCACTTTCTTACACTTCATTGCTTGTGGTTTTTGACAGTTTAGGTTTTTTTACTCTTGAATTCAAAAACCATTTTGTTAAAAATATCGCTTGGTTCTTTTTTGCATATTGCGTTTTGAATAATAATCCAGTAAATGAAGGACTGAAATGATCGAAAGCTGTACAAAAATAAATAATGAAAAAATATCATTAGTACATCAAAAATACGGTCAAGCCGACGACTCCAAAACAGAGATTGTATACAAACACATGCGTGGGTACACGAGGTTAGGTTATACAGTGCTTTTCAGATAAAAGTATCCACCTTAAGTAACTTTTGAAGGACTGATTATTACAAAAAACAAAAAAATACGTCAATTAATATTCGAAGGAGGAGATATCGTGCCATATTTAAGTTTGCTGAAAAAGTCACCCTTTCACCCCTACTATCATCCCGTCAATTTTTTTAAATGGCTTCCCCCATTTTTTTATCCATTTTTGGATTGTTCTCGTTTAACTGATTTCAAAAATGTATAAAACATGGGGTTTAAAATAATTAGTTTATGATCTACAGGGTTCCATTATTTGAGTGACAAATTTTTACATCTCACCTTACTGACTGCAGCAAAATTGGATTTAGAATACATTATACCTTAATTGTACCGCTAAAAACTTGTTGAAGTTTTATATGATACATGGTAAAGTATTGGAGATTTGAAAAATTAATTTAAATTACTTTTATAGTGTATTTTGATAATAATAATCATCTTTATTGTATTTTGATACATGTGCACATTGATTTGTTGAGGTTATTTATTTGATTTGAAAATGGTTTACAGTTTACAAGAAAGAATTGAGGTTTATGCTACAAAAATAACAGTTCTGCACGAGCTGCTGCTAGAATTTTCAACAAAACACACCAAGGAGGTCATGCAACTCATAAGTATGTAATTGATCTTATGCATAAATTTACATCAACAGGGTCAGTTGGCAATAAAAAACATAACCGACTGGAACTCGTAAATAACGAAGCAATTGAAGTCGAAGTTTTAGGACAAGTAAGTCTTGAAAATCAACAAGCACAGTCACTGACAACAATAAGCAGAGAAGTAGGTGTTTCATTTTCCACAGTCTATCGAATATTACACAAGCATAAGTACCATCCATACAAAATTAAATTGGTTCAAGAGTTGTATGAAGATGATTTTGATCGTCGTCTTGAATTTTGTGAACTATTGAGTCAGCGCTTGACTGACAATCCACATTTGTTGCACAACCTTTGTTTTTCGGATGAATGCACATTTTCAGTTAATGTTTTAGTTAATAGACATAATTGCAGATATTGGGCTGAGAGTGATCCACATGTTGTGCGTGAATACCACACACAGAATCCTCAAAAGTTAAATGTATGGTGTGGTATCCTAGGTGACCACATAGTCGGACCTTTCTTTTTAGACGGAAACTTAAATGGAGAGTCATATCTTGAGTTATTGAGAGAAGTAATTGATCCACGTATTACAACAATAATAGAAAATGATAATAATCTTTCTGAAGATTTGCTTGTCTTTCAACAGGATGGAGCGCCTCCACATTTTGCTTTGCCAGTACGACAATTTTTAAATGAAACTTTCCCCAATCGTTGGATAGGTAGAAGAGGCTCAATGATGGAGTGGCCACCTAGATCACCGGATTTATCACCTCTAGACTTCTTTTTATGGGGTTATTTAAAAACAAAAATTTATGCTACCCAACCAGAATCTTTAGAAGATTTACGACAAAGAGAGTATGAATGCCTACATTTAAATGCACACGTGTTCGGTAATGTCAGGGAGGCTTTTCAATCTAGGTTATACCATTGTATGGAAGTAAATGGTGGACATTTTGAACAATTTTTATAATAAATGTTGAAAATGAAATATTCGTTTTGTCATTGGAAACGCTTGTGACAAAATCATTAAAATAAAAGTTTTGCACAATTCAATTTTATTTTAATTTAAAATTCTGTAGATCGTAAACTAATTACTTTAATCCTCATGTTTTATACATTTCTGAAATCAGTTAAACGAGAGCAATCAAAAAATGGATAAAAAATGGGGCAAGCCATTTAAAAAAATTAAAGGGATGATAGTAGATGTGAAAGGGTGACTTTTTTAGCAAACTTAAATATGGCACGATATCTCCCCCGAATATTAATTGACGTATTTTTTTGTTTTTTGTAATAATCAGTCCTTCAAAAGTTACTTAAGGTGGATACTTTTATCTGAAAAGCACTGTATACAATATCATGGATCTCAGAGGGGGAGCGTAAAAATGAAGTATATAATTGTAACAACCTTTTAAGAACCAAGAACGGATAGGGGGATTGACTTATATCAATGGAAAGATCAGAATACAAGCTTTACTTTGATATAGTTATTAATCCTCAAAAAATAAAAAACGGGGAATAAGAAATGGTTAAACAAAAAGGCCGGTTTTCACTCGTGTGATCAATTTTCCTCATTTCTTGAAAATTGTTAGACTCTATTAAAAATTAAAATATATATTCGAAAAGTAGACCATCTAAGCTTTAAAATGATGTGCATCGGAAATCAATATAACGGATCATAAGATTATAATTCGCGCTTGTTACGAAGATTCTAAGGAACTCCGAAATCGGCTAAAACATGTAAATAAACAAATCAATTTTGTATTAAAACGCAATAAAAGTATTACAAAAACATTTCTGAGATCATTCAAGACCCCCCAAGGTCCCATTATAAAGGCAAAATTAGAATAAATGACTATTTTTAAAGAAAATATGAATAAATTAATGAAGCAGTCTCTAAATATTGTTGAAAAAAATTTTGCCTGCTTTTTAAAATATTTTTGGCAAATACGAACTGACTTCAAGTTACATGGAATTGTAGCTACGGGTTTTCCCATTGCGATGAATTTTGAATCATCGAAAAATATCAATTTTTTCCTGAGATATGGAACAATTCGTCTGCCCGCTTCCACGTTAATTCATAGAAAGCGGAATTTCTGCAGGTAGAGCAGCAGCTGAAATGAGGAGACTTTTGAGTGCCATTATCTCGAAAAATATTGAATTTTCGAAGAAAATGATAGGAACCATTTTTGTAGATAATGAGCTTATCTTTATTTTTTGTCTCAACAAAAATTCTCTAATTGGCATATTCAGTCAGATATTAGAGGGAAACCCATTTTCCAGGTTTTAGGGGTCCATTTTAGGGGTCCACCTGCGATGACCTAAAAATTGCGCTATGAGGGAACTCATCAGCAAATTTTCTACAGGTTTGACGCTTCATTTACTGGACTATAAAAGGTAAAACCAACAATAAAATAATTCGAAACAAAATTATTGAAAAAATTCTACATGCTAACACTATGGGTAGTAGTATCTAATTGTCTGTTTCAAAGTCCGGAACACCTCCACATCCGTCCAGGGCTGCTATTTTCTAACTCATACGAGTGACTTCGCATACGGAATTTTGGCGTTTTCGTATGAAATGCAGTAAACTGTATTTTGAAGGAATCGAAAAATATCCGTATGCGAAATTTTTCTACGGAAATACATCGCATGGTCAAAGGGATACGAATTAATGCATCCGTATACTAAATTCAACTGATTCGTAAGTGATTAAGTTAATATATGCTACAAATAAATGACAAAAAAACGGTTCTTGAATTAAAAGCGAAATATTTAAAAATATGATTAATATAGAGAGTTTAGCAGCATTTGAAGAAGTTGAAATATTATCTAATATACATTAGAACTAAGGGGAAGATGACTCCAAGAATTAGACAATTATTTTGAGGCAAGAAGGAATATTTAACCTGCAGAATGTGTAACAGAAAATAATAATTTTTTGCTTGATAACCAAGCTTTAGGTATATGTTTTTTTATTTGGTGTCATTGGCATTTGCTACTTAGGTTATTAGCCTCGTGTTCTATGTAGGCTTTGTTACTGTTTTCCAACACCACTTTCGAAACAGCACTGTTAATTAAAACCCAACAGTGGATGATTGAGTGGGGAATTCTGCCTGTACATTGGTATTAATCTTTAATGAAGTTAAATGAAAATCCCGTCACTTGCGGAATTCGAACCCGGGACCTTTGGATCCGAAAGTCCAGACTATAACCCATCTATAACCACTGAGCCACCCACCCCCTGGTTAAATATTAATACGAATTTCGTTAAACTAAGGCTTACGTATATCGCCCTTTATGCGATACAACAAACATTTATAGCTTATTTGATTTTCCCACGTCAAAAATACCGACTTTTACGTTTATGCGAGAGAAATTAATTGAAATATGACATTATTGAATTATTTTTATAACTGTAACACCCTGTATTTCAGTAAAAATTAATATTTGACCCCGTTATTAGATAAAATAAAAATATATTTTTATTTATATAATCTGTAGGTAAAATATTACCTACCTATTTTTTATCAATCATCCTCTATAAACGGTCCCATAAATAATATACTTATTTATATTAGCTTAGAACATTTTATTAAACCTAAATATTTTAGGTTTTAGTAACCTAATGCTATATTGGCCAAAATAAAAGCCGTTGAACAAGCGAAAATTTTGCAAAAATTACATTCAAACATCCTAAAATAAAATACGTGAAATAATAAAGGTCAATACAGATAACTTTTCTAGTGCTCAAAATAATGACAGTTAACCATTTATATACAGTGTGGAAACCACTTATGGAATAAAATTCTTTATGTCATTATTTTAGAAAATTGTAAAAAATGCCGAGACACGTCAACTTTTGAATTGAGTTGTGCGTTATGTAAACATAAATTTAAATGTACAGGGTGATTCACGCAAGTATGCCATAGTCGGTGTTTTTTTTTTAATGAGACACCCTGTATATTTGCATATTTTTGAAATCCTCTTAATGAACCGATTCCAACAAACTGAATAATGTATGTATGCAAATATACAGGGTGTTTCATTAAAAAAAACAACACCGACTATGGCATACTTGCGTGAATCACCCTGTACATTTAAATTTATGTTTACATAACGCACAACTCAATTCAAAAGTTGACATGTCTCGGCATTTTTTATAATTTTCTAAAATAATGACAAAGAATTTTATTCCATAAGTGGTTTCCACACTGTATAATAAAATGTCATTAGCGGCAACAATACAGAAAAATATTGAACATTAAAAGCATCCCTTACGATTTGCAAAAATTTTCACCTTGTCATTTCTTTATTTTTGTGGTATAACTGTATTTATTCCAGCGTTGCCGACGCTAGTCATCAGATTAAAATACGAGACGAATGGCTTATCGCATGGCATCCAAAATACCAAAAACATTTTTCATACGAAAAAAATTCGTATAAGAGTACTCGAATACGAATATTTTCGCATAAGTTAGAAAATAGCAGCCCAGATCGTCTTCAACAGTACCGTCTGCGTAAAGACCCGAATAAAATTCTAGATAATCTTTAGATATTAAATGCCAAATCGATTTTAGGTCCCTTAAATTTTCTCCGGCAATTGGTTTTCCATTAGGCCAGAGAGCATTTATGTCGGACTGAGTAAAGAAGTTGTCTGGACGACCACGGGTTCTTTTGGATATATCAACCTCAACAAATGCATCATCGTTGAAATTTCCTTTCGTGTAAATTAAGAATGGTGCTTCTTTTACTATTCTTATATCCCTTGTGTTTAACCAACTTATATTTTTCCCGTTTACTCCTTTCTTTCGGTTGGTTATTTGCTTTTCTATTTTTCCTGAGATTCCAAAAAAAAAATATTTTTCCATTGGAGTAACGGAAAAAGGATTTTTTATGCGAGAAGTTTTCATTATTTCAAAATAATCTTCGGGAGTATATAGGCGCTGTTGTCTTTTGAGGGCGGCCTCAATTTTTCCGAAGTCATCGTCATTGGGTAAATAACTGTGTCCTGAGATCAAGTATTAAGTATCAAGTTACAGGATAAAAGAAATTATAGGATTTTTAGGATTATTAGGATTTATTTAGGACTCATTTAACATAAACTGCATTTCTAAAACCTAAAATAAATGCTACTAACAATAAATCTAGTGAATTATTTCATATTTTATAATTTGTTTACCTCCATTAAAATTTCCTTACTATCTTAAACTTGAGAATCCATGTAGTTTTCAAATTGGGAATCCATGTAGAATTTATCAAGAAGGAAAGAGGACATAAGTATCTTAATAATAAACAATTTTTACTATTTGTTACATTTCAAAACAACTTAAAATAATTTCGAAAGGTAACCAAATTATTAAATTAGTTTTGTTAACATTTACAGGTCATAAGTCACAAAAGTCGATTTTAATGAATGACAATTAGAATGAATGATTAGTAATATGAATTAAGTAATTATTCATTCATCTACTAGTTCTAAGAAATGTACTAGAACTAGACTTTTAATTAAAATGTTTTGTCTTTGTCTACCAACTAGATTACGTAGACATAAGTTATTCTCTTTTCAAGTATTAGAATTTGTAAACTAACAAACTATTTAATAATTTGGAGGGTCTTATCAAAAGGGAATATGTCATTTTGTTCTTCTTGTAAGAGCTTTCGTCAAGAACAAGTGTCTCAACATTTTTGTGGATTTTTTCAAAAGTTCTTGCTACCGCCCCTTTATCTGGGGGGGGGGTGCTTATTAGTAATGAAATTACCCCTTTGCTTAAATAATAAAGATAAATAATAGCAGAAGTAGTTTAATGAACTACCGGAGAGTGGGTGAGGGTTATATAATTTAAACTACACTTATGTTACCCATATAATTTAATTTCAGTCCAGGATCAGTGCAGGTTAGTTTCCAGTTTGTAATGTGAGCAATATTAACAAAAAAAGGGGCTAAACCTATCAAGTTGCCCTGCGATATCCAATTAGTACTAATTGTTTACAGTGAGGTGAATGTAAGTATATGAAATAAAAGGTAGATACTATTACTGAGGGTAATATATTTAAATATATTCGTTTACTATTACTAAGGGTAATATATCTATATTAGTTTACTATTAATGTCCTTTCTTTTAGGTATTTAGTCACTACACATACTACACAACGATATTGTCCGGGCCGGAAATAATAGGCTGAGGTTACAGCTCAGCTTATCAGCCTTAGAAGAATAAGGAAAATTCTTACTTGTTTGTAGCAGATCCAAGTTGTATGGGGTAGTCTTTTAGGTACACAATCGTTATAATAATAAGAGGACAGCAGTCTGGCTGTAGCATCTACAAATACATGTGCCTAGGAGCTAGTAAGCATGCAGTTATGGTCCAGCAAGTAGCTATTAATGGAGACAGGCAGTAAGACTGAAATCCAGACCAAAAAACAGGTAAACGGTAATCGTTAGTCTTTAAAGGTTCTAATTTAGCTCATGCAAGCAATTTATAGGTCTCTAAACCAAATACTAACAGGCCTAGAAGGAAATGCAATATAAGTAATACAAATAAGCGGAAAGGTATAGCTAAATATGGACCTACCGAATATAAGGTAGGGCTGTGCTAGGAACTACTTTATTCACAAGAAGTGCTGTCAAGACTAGACAATGTAGTTTCCTAGTGATAGTTGTAATTGTCTCTTAATATATGGCTTTTATTCCGAATAAAATTCGATAAATCTGAACAGGCACCACATGGACCCAACAAATTCATGCCATCAAAGAAAAAGCCAAAAAGGAAGGAAGTTCCTTGATTTAATGGCCGACCAATATCGCCAACTATTGAAATTTTAGGGGAAAATTGCATCTGTTCAAATAATAAATAATAACCTTGCCATAGAACATTTAAAAAATGAAATAGGTCCTAGTTACACTAGAAGAAGAAAGCTCAAGGTTGACAGATGATTATCAGAATGAAATGTTTACATTTTCTGTAGGTTAACCAAACTTTAAACTATTAAATTATCAACTTCTAAATTTGTTTTATTTTCAAAAGGGTAAGTTTCATTTAACTTTATATAACTTGTGAAAATGTATATCATTTAATCGATTTATATATTTATTTTCTCCTATTTAAATTAAAACCGTAACATTCTTCGTTTCAAGAGATTTCGAATTGTTCTATTGAATAGAAATTCATCAACCAAAGGTTGGATTTAATCTCACGTATTGAAAACTTCCAGAAACTATTGATCAGGAGGCCCTGAGCAAATTTATTACTCTTAGAGGTCACACCCCATCAAAGGTACTTTAAATAAAAACTTACGTTTCTCTCTCTTTCAGGCCTTTTTTTTTCTCCTTCTTTTTCTATATTTTAACGTTTCCTCTTATTTCTCCAAATTGTACATAACTTTCGACGTTATATTCCTCTGTAAACGTCGCCATCACAGACAACTTCATCCAGACCATCCATGGGAAATCATTGACTGATCTCATACGTCCCTAGTATCAACCTCTTGCGATCGATCCAGATCCAGACACTAGCCACGGAGAATCATCGACTGGTCTAATACCGGAGGTATACCTAGTCTCATCCCTTAACCTGCTATACAAGGTAACCTTTCTATGCTTTATTAATCGGGATTCCGGACTGTGTTATTGGACATATAAACCTGAAACCGCCTGATATATTTTGAGAATTTGTACGTATATATTTAGTTGTTAAATTTTTATCAAGCTAATTAGTTCATAGTATAAACTTACCATATCTTAACAATATATTGAACTTGTCCGATTATTTCCAGCCTTAAGCGTTGAATACTTTATTTTGTAAAATATTTGATTACCAATCATGTTATTCGCCGAA
>OV651819.1:82446339-82503839 GCA_927349885.1 Psylliodes chrysocephalus
AAATTCCTATATCAGCTGCCGGACTAAAGTAAAAGGGGTTGTTTACATCCGTGGTGTGAATATAGTATGGTGTGCTTACGCGCATCTATGCATCTGGCTGTGACGTCAGCAACGAGAAACTCGAGCGGCATTATCATGTAGTAGTATAGGGAACGTAACTGTAATATTCAATTTTTATTCAATAAATTAATAATCAGGTGCAGTTATAGAATAATCTTCTTTGATTATTATATTTGCTTAATAATGGCATCTTTTTTAATCGCAAAAACTATTAAAATGATCTGATTTTCGTAATTGGGTATGAAAAGTATATTGTTTAAACGACCAAGAATAAATACTAATCTCCTGCAAGTATGATATTTGCAGTTTGAGCCGCAGGAAATGAGTATTCCTTGCCAGTTAAACAGTATACTTTTTGTATGGCTATAAAATTAAAATGACAGCTCTAATTTAAATAATTATTAAAATATTGGGTATTGCAGAGCGCACATGAGTTTATTAAAATAATTAGAGATTTCTTTGTATTATCAGATAAGGAAATTAAATTGTTCTTTTCACGTCACACAATATACCATATAACACTTCAAAAAATGAAGGTTTGTCATATAGCCCTAAAAAAACTTCATTATGTCAACAGCGACGAAAAGAAAATAAACAAAATTTATAGTACCTTTATCATCGAAGTATGAAATGTCTGATGTTTTTTTGGCCGACTGCGAAAAGTTTTCCAAGCGTCTGGGAACTCGTAGGAACCCAAAAAAACATTTTTTTTTTGTGGGTGGGCAAAAAAATCGTAACTAGTTACATAAATAGCTCTTTTAAGTGAAAATAAAACAAAAAATTATCCAGAACAATGACATTTATTATATAATAATGAGGTAAGGTGATAATAAAACAAATATTGTGCGACCAGTTTTGAAGTTACAACTTCATTATCTAGTAAATCCTAGTGGATGGAAAGTATGACGTGCCAGAAGAGAAGTATCTTGAAAACCGGTCGTACAATAATTTTTAAATAAAAAATTATTACATTTCTTGTGAGATTCAAAGGACTTTAATTCACCTTGATATTTATTTTAATTGTTGGTAAATTTGGACATTTTTTTTTGTAATTTACGTTTACTGTTTTCAAAACTAATTTTTTTATTCAAATGCCTTAGTCTGATATATGTCCTTGTCCTAACTAAACACAATATAATTTCATCAGGAAATTTATTTGAAACAGAAGCATTCTTAATTTTCTCCAACAATTTATTAAAAATATTTTTTTCTTTTGAGAAGAAATTATTATCAAATTTTTGGAATTCGGACTCAGTTAAATATGCCAATTGTATCAATTCTTCATTTGGATATATAAGGTGACCTCTGGAAATAAATTCAATCCAATCTGGGGCTCTATTTGTTTGAACCAGTCGTTTGGTGTGAGTCCCCAAATTTAAATTTGGATACTTGTCTTTAAATCGATACGCTACATATCCAGCAATAAATTTGAGCCCCTCATTATAAATTGTATCAGCCTTTGTTACTATCAAGTAACCGTAAAATATTTTCATGATCTTCAGAAATAATACCCGTATCAGGTATTTCTATTGCGTGACATTGATCATCCAGATCATAATCTGGACTTTGAAATGAATGATCAGACAAATTTAGATTTTCAACGTCAGTTAGAGGGTTCAATTTTTTGGCTAATTCGGTGTCTAAAATGACATCAAAAAATTCGTGTGAGATGCAAATTTCTTCATTGAACATATGGTTATCATTTTCTCTTTGCAGTGGTTCAAGCAGACAGGCTTCAGTACTTTCTTCTGTATTTTTATTCAAAGAGAATATTGCAAGTGAGTGCTTACCAAGTATATACCATCGCAGCCTATATTTTATATCAATGGGAGTTGGATGATCATTTGTTGCACCCATACCACGAATGTATGAAAAAAAGTTTTCCAAAATATCTTGATTGAGCCTGTATGTGAGAATATACTCCAAATTGTATTCACTATGTAAATAATAGTACAATTCAATTAACGAATTGTTACTCAATAAAATTCCTTTTTGAAATGGTATTAGAGTTTTATGGTTTCCGACAGTCATTTTAGATACTGTTTCAGACGTTTCTTTGATAATCATTAACTGCTTCTCCAAATCAACCCCAAAGGCATTCGCTCCTGCATGGGTACCGTATTTAATTTGAGCATTAAAAACATCAAACCAATCATTAATTAATTTTATAAATTTACTGGTTTCTTTCCAATGCATATTTTGTAGATGACCTTCCATTCCACACCATTCGACTGCATTCGCAACTGTATTTGATAAAAGTTGTGCTGCTCAACGAACTTTTTGACGCTCAGTTCCCCTTACACTTAAATGATATTCCGTGATTTTGTGCATAATTTTCAGGTCATTATTTGAAAACTGAACAATTTTTTTGATACAGCTTTTATCTAATAATTTATTATCAATATAAAATCCTGTATCAATAAAATGATTTCTCAGAAGTTTTAATAAATGTGGTGCGTCTGCAAATACAAATACTTTCTGGTTCGAAATTACAGGATGAGCAAAATAACAATTTTTGTCATGACCAACATTCAATTGTCGCCAAAGAGAAACATTTCCGGTACCCATATCACTTGTAATGGAAACTACTGTATAACCAGCATGGTGTAACTGAGTTATCAGATCAATTACAATATTTTTTGACATATGTTTATCAAAATTATAAAATATCGGTTGTTTCCATGGTGAACAGATACCTCTTACCATTACCACCTGACAAGTTTTGTGAAGTCCAAGTACCTGCTACTCTTTTTGATCCATACACAACTTATTAGATATATAAATTTCATCAAACGATAATGAACATAAATGCTCATTTTGTTTTAGGGTGGTAGATTTCTTTTTCATAAGTTTAATAACATCTGTCAATATACCAGGATTGAGTTGAATATTCATGGCCCACCTTCGTAGAGTACTTAAGGCTGGCAAAGGATAACCATTTTTTTTAAGGTACCTGTAAGCTTTGGGACTTACACTTCGAAGAGAAATTGCAGATGCTATGTCTTCCGAAGCCCAAGATGAATACTTTTTATTTGAATTAAGTATTCGTTTAATCTGACCTGGGGTAAAGTGTTTACCAAATGCAGTTTCAAACTGTAATAATTTCAAATTAGAGGACATTTTATCAGCAGCCAGTTCTTCATTTTTCGCTTCCAAATTTTTTACTTCATTTTCTAATGATTGCATTTTTACTTTTAAATGTTTTATTTCATCTATTAATTCACTCCTAAAAAAATATAACAATTAATTACCAAATAATATAACTTCAGAATAGCATCAAAAGAGTAGTTATTGATTTTTTATACTCACATAGTTGTTGCTGAATCCTTGTCAACTTCTTCCTCGAGTATTACGTGAGATTCTATTTCTATTTGTTCCTTTGTGATGTTACTGGGGCCTGGCAAAATTTCTTGGATACTGATTTCTCGACTTTGTAAATAATTCTTTGCTTGCATCCTTTCAGACCGTTTGCTTAAATAAGCATTATTTTTTTTAGGGAGAAATAGATTTGGAATGGCATCAGTCTTTAAATTTCTGAATCTTTTCGGTGGATTTTCATTTAATAGTTTGTATTTCATACTTGTAATAAAATATTTGTCTTCGAAATGCTTAGAGCCAATAACAGCTAAAATAATTATAAACTACAAGAGATAAACAAGAGTATTTAATTATTTATTATAAATTTGCCATTCTTAAGATTAATTTTATCAAGTCTGCCACAGGCGTGAACCCACTGTAATGACAGATCTTCATTTTTTGGAAATGTATAAAACTTTATCTCATCGGCTTCCTTCTTCCTATTGTGATTATTGCAACCAAAAACCGCACAATTTGGCATTATAAATAGTTTGTATAATTAGTATAATATTCCACAAACACCAAATCAACACAAATTTTAAATAAACAAAGAAATTGCGATACCTATACCGCCGTGCTAACTTATGTATTAGCGTTCATCGAATAAACTTTTTTCTCGTTGCTGATGTCATGCGCGGATAGGACGAATCTGAACCGGACGGCGGGCACACCATACTATATTCACACCACGTTTACATCTTTAGAAGACGTCTCGCCTCTCTATTTCGCGTCGGCGCACTAGAATTCGGTTCCCCAGCTGTCGCTACTCAACGGTTAATATACTTTGTCATGTTTGCTCTTAAGTGGTATTGTGAATAAAGTTATGCTTGCTTTAATTAAAAATTTGAAAAACAAGTACTTGAAGGTTTGTATACATTTCAAATAATAAAGTCCAAATAAAAAATGGGATTAATATTGTAGGCACCTGAAACGGAAGAAGATTGGTTAGCTATTAGTGAAAAATTCAATACTCAATGGCAATTTCCTAATTGCATTGGTGCAATGGATGGGAAGCACGTGAAATTTATGCCGTTAAGGCAAAATGGTTCATTCTATAGAAACTACAAGGGGACAGACAGCATTGTTTTATTTGCGGTAGTTGATGCAGACTGTCGTTTTTTGATTGTAGACATTGGAAGAAATGGTCGTATAAGTATTGGCGGGGTTTTTCAAAGAAGTTCTTTAGCAACAGCATTGGAAAATAAGAGCCTGAACTTACCTTCACCTATCTGCTTACCTGAAAGGAACAAGCCAATTCCTTATTTATTTATTTATTTATTTATTTATTTAATACATCCAACAGGCTTTATCAGCCCAATTATAGGAGTATATAATATAATATTTAAAAATACAAAGTTTGAGAATACTTACTTAACTAAATTACATTCTAATTACCTAATTTGATACCAATCTGTAACATTGCTCTCTAAATTGGTAAAATTTTAGAAAAAATATATCAACAGAATACTGATTAACACTTCTACACATTGTAGTTAAAGGACTGTGAAAGTGATGTTGTGAATTTGGCACTTGAATATGAAATGTTATATTTGACCTTGATGTAATACGTGGGATATGAAAATTAAATTGAGATAGCAAAGAAGATGAATCTATAGAATTATTAATTAATTTATAGATGAATATCAAATCTGCTATTTCTCTTCTTTTTCTCAGACTCACAAAACTGAATTCTTCTAACAATAAATTATAATCATAGTGACGAATAGTATAACGGCCATGTGTTTTAAAGTAAATAAATTTTAAAAATTTTCTTTGGACAGATTCTAATGCACTTATGTACTTTAAATGGTTAGTATTCCAAACACAACTGCAATACTCCAGTTTGCTACGAACTAGTGAAAAATAAACAGAGAAGATGGCTTCTAAAGATTTAAACTTTTTACAGTTTCTAATAACAAAACCCAAGATTTTTGTTGCACTTTGCACAGAATTTTCAATGTGTTCCGAAAAAGTCAGTTTGCTGTCAAATAAGATACCTAAATCCTTTGAATATACAGTTCATCAAATTTCTAGACGGCTAGACAGAGAAAGCACTACTGACAGGCATCCCGACGGATTTACGCAATGAAAGTACACTCTGCGCATCAAGTATTTCACTATTTCATTCAGACGTAAATGTCAGATGTAAATTTCGCTAAAACATTTCTTTTATTTTCGTTTGTGTTTTTTGCTCATTACAGTTTAATAGAACCTAAGTATGGAGTTTAATAGCAAATTAAGAGGCCGCGTGATTAACAGTCAATCTCGCGAAATAATAGCCAATGTTATAGAGTTTATAAGAAGAGAAGGAAACTTTAATTCACCTTCAATACCATTTAAAAATGTAAATGATCGTGTTGCTGCAGCCACAGGAGTATCTAAAAACACTGTCGTCCGCATTTCTGGAGAGAAAAAAAGAATCGATAACCGTGAGATATCGGAATTTTCATCACCAAGAAAAACCATTAAAAAACCAAAAACAGTTAATGATATAGATGAAGCTGCACAAGAATCAAATTTTATTTTTTTTATTATTAGATAGCTATTTTTGTTTCTGAGTTGTGTTCATTTACAGGCTCAATTTTTTTCCGTTTCTCGTTTTTGATTTTATATGGGGTTTCAAGTTGTTTTTGACTTATTTCGACGTAAATCACAACACACTTTTTTAATAAAGCAAACAAGTGTTAAGAGGTATATGTACGTGTAAACTACAATTACAAAAAATTTATATGAAACCCATGAAACCACCAACAAAAATGTAAAGCTAGCTTCCGTACTAGAACATGGTGTCATTCGTCGAGATAATTTATCGTTTTGTTTAATAGATCAAGAAATGTAAATATTCCCGTTATTTTTTATAAAATTATAAGAGAAATAAATTTTTTTCTAAATAGTATAGTTTATTATTTTGTAGAAAAACAAAATTTCGAAAATTTTAGTAATGTTTCAGAAACAACCGTTATTAATAATAGGTACCATTTTCCTTAATAAGGTAGAAATAAAATATAAACTATTTCCACGATTTACAAAGGCCTACAAAAAAATTATAGGTATTTTCCGCTATCCTATAAAATTTATATTTTCTGACTCAATTTCAAAAGGTTGAAGGAATTCCAAAACATCTTTTATGGCATAATAATTATTTTCAATTCTACATACTATCTTTAGCTGCTTTTAAAAACGTTCTAAGAAAGTCCAATCAGACCAATTTAATCCCTAAACTATTCCACACTTTTAAAATTTAATTACCTAAAAATATTAAAAACTATTTAAAATAACTTGTTTAGCAGACTGTACAATAGCTATCTTAGTCACACGTAGCGCGTTCTCTGTCTGGGCGTCGAACACCTCTAGAAATTTGATGAACTGTAAATAGTCAGGAAGGAGCATGCTATGTCTGCGTTAATCTAATCAATCTGACGGAAGTGGTAGACATGTTATACTATGGATGACTCATTATCATATGACAAATGGTGTCTAAAATTGGTTCCTAATTTTAGTGATTAAAATTTGTTAATAATTTGAATATTTTATGTGTTAAAGGAAGGGACTACATTTCATAAGCAAGTATTTTGTTCTCTCAATTATCAACCACATCTAAGATTTTTTTAAATTTTTAAAGTTTTAAATTTGTTAACAAACACGGTAAGTATGTATGTGATTAACTGTGCTCATAGGCGTAGTCTCATGGTTTATAGGGTATATATACATATTCTATTTATACAAATCTTTTAGGCAATTTTAAGATATTTATGTGGTTATTAAAATGAATAAATTATTGCCTAATGTTGATTTATAAATTGATTGCACGTTAACAATTTTCATATTTCTTAAAGATTCTAGATTTACAAATTATACAGGGTGTTTCAAAAAGGTATGTCATAAATTTATCCTCAAATAGATTACCAAAAAATAAGTGAATTTAGCTATATTTACCTATATCAAAAACTGATTCCCAGCAAAGTTACAGGGTGTTAAACTTACATTCAGAAAAACGTTTTTTTTTGTTGTAAAAAGTTTGCTGTTGCGATTTTTTCTTCGAAATTTTTGCCAGTACTGTAGATTTAAAGGCTTAATATTCTAAAGAGAAAATAAATTTAAAGCGACCCCTTTAAAAAAAGTTGGGGGTTGGGTACCTTTTAACCCCCCCGTATTTTTTTGACATAAAGAAACTTGTTTTATCGATCCTAAAATCAAAATGGACTATGAATTTTAAATTTTTTTATAGCAAAATGAACTTTGCATCTTTCTTAGTTAACGAGCTATTTACAATTTTTTAACTGAATTTCTAGAGCAATTCGTCCGTCCTGGACTTAACATATCAACAAAACTAAGAGCAGGTCAGGAGTTATTGTACAAAAAATGCATATAAAAATCAGTGGTGTGCATAGGGCTGTGCCTGAGCCGCCCCTGCAAAAACTACCTCTTTTATTTATATTTTTGTAAAAAAGGTATTTATAATATTGGATTGGCGCCATAAAAACCGGTCCTCATGGGTTCACCTGCAAAAAATTTTACTAATAATATTATGTAATAAAATGATCAGATCTTTGATATTAGGAAGTTTTTATGTACTCAGGCTTGCATAATATAATTACAAACACAAATACATGCCTACGGCGTTGTGCTCAAATTTCGTCTTCGTTCGATATGGCCATCATATCCACTCTTGTTGAACAAACGTACTATTTTTTAACGCATCTACAAAACATATTTAATTTTCAGACCTTAATAAATACTAACTATTTTTGTAAAATTTATACCATTTGAAAAATTTAAATTAATAAAAATTTTGTCGTAATAAAGACGTAAAAACAGTCAAAATTTCTTTTATTAATACATTATTGCTTTGATTTTTCAAAAATGAAATCCCTTTATAATTTATACCGAAAATATTTTCGTATATTTATCCCACCCAACATGCAATTTTAAAGTAAAATGAATTCACATAATGATGATTAATTTAACAAAAATACTCTCTTCTCGCAAGAAAATAGCTATTCGTTAAAATGAGAGAAATTCGTAAATTTAGATAATATGCAAATAAGAATTTATTATTCTCTTTTCTACGCACCCTTATGACAGTACGTCACTGGTAGACCGGAAACACTTGTTGCCATATTCGTCTAGTTCACTGTCAAAATTAGATACCATCGCGATTCCAAGGTCGTTTAGGATTCCTCCTTCCTGACTATTTATATTCAAAGCCTAAATCTTTGTAATTATATATATATTATGTAATATTAGCTGCGTGAAACCTTTTAAATTTCATAAATTGTCAAATGAAAAAAGAATATATAACTATAGACTCAGCAGTGCCCGAAAAACAGTAGAAAATGCTTTTGGAATAGTATCCAATAGATTTCGTATACTACTTGGCACGATGAATGTTGATGTTTCAAAAGTTGTCACTATAACAAAAGTCTGTTGCATTTTACATAATTATCTGTTGCCAACATCTACTTCTTCTAACAGTGAAACAGAAAATGAAGATTTACCATGTCCTCTAAGAGGAGTTGTGCTAGGAATGCCCAGGATATTCGTACTGAATTTGTAGAATTTTTTAATTCCAATGGGGCCGTTTCTTGGCAACAATCAGCTATTAATAACTTTAAAGGATAATTATTATGGATTATTTTGTATGCTCTGTGCTCTTTGTTTTGTGGTGTTTTAAACCTTGTTATTTCATGTAGAGAGGCAGAAAAAAAAACGGATTCTTGTTCTGCCTTAACAAGGATCGAAGCACGTTTAAGAAAGGGCCTTTAATAAGATAATTATTTTAGAAAAATAAACTATAACTAAAAACTTAAATATAAACTCTTGCATTTTTACATTTAATTATTAATCTAAAAAACACAATTCAAATTATTTAAAATTCACAATTATATTGTATTATATCAGTCATCCTCGTCCTTATCATTAAACTGAAACAAAACTTTCACTATGGCATTTTTGCATCTTTTTTGTTGTGTTGTATTACTAATTGCTCTTAACTCGCTGGCAATATATTTTCCAAATATTTCTATATGATCGTCTTGCGTTTCTGTTTTGTTTGACAAATTTGTCAAAGCATTACCAATTTCTCTGAAAACTGAATCACTTGGTCCATCAGTTTTTTTCTCTTTCGGCAAGAATCATATATACTTGAAGAATTAGCATCAATATTATGTTCACTTGTAGATTTTTTGGAGCTTGTTGGAGTCTTAATGTTGCTATTAAAATTTTCAGGATCACTTTCCTCTTCAAGAACAGACATTGACTAAAACATTAAAATACTCAGAAAATATACAGGGTATTATTTTTAATTTACTATTTGATCATTGTTGATCTGTATAATCCCATTTCCAGTACATTCGTTGTCTACTTTTAAATTTGAAACACTGGGTATCGCAACAGTTTGGTCTTGTAAGAATAAAAGATTCTCGAAGCAACACAATGAGATCCGAACTGCTTCTACCCCTGATCCAGAGGGTGCATTTCTAAGTCTTGCTAATTCTTTGTTGAATTGCGTTCTCAGGCTATTTAGTTTGGCTTTAATCTCATTTACTGGAATAAATTTAAAATTGTATTATAATATAATAATTTTTATAAACATACAGTTCATCAAATTTCTAGAGGCTTTCGACGGCTAGACAGAGAAAGCACTACTGACAGGCATCCCGACGGATTTACGCAATGAAAGTACACTCTGCGCATCAAGTATTTCACTATTTCATTCAGACGTAAATGTCAGATGTAAATTTCGCTAAAACATTTCTTTTATTTTCGTTTGTGTTTTTTGCTCATTACAGTTTAATAGAACCTAAGTATGGAGTTTAATAGCAAATTAAGAGGCCGCGTGATTAACAGTCAATCTCGCGAAATAATAGCCAATGTTATAGAGTTTATGAGAAGAGAAGGAAACTTTAATTCACCTTCAATACCATTTAAAAATGTAAATGATCGTGTTGCTGCAGCCACAGGAGTATCTAAAAACACTGTCGTCCGCATTTCTGGAGAGAAAAAAAGAATCGATAACCGTGAGATATCGGAATTTTCATCACCAAGAAAAACCATTAAAAAACCAAAAACAGTTAATGATATAGATGAAGCTGCACAAGAATCAAATTTTATTTTTTTATTATTAGATAGCTATTTTTGTTTCTGAGTTGTGTTCATTTACAGGCTCAATTTTGTTCCGTTTCTCCTTTTTGATTTTACATGGGGTTTCAAGTTGTTTTTGACTTATTCGACGTAAATCACAACAACACACTTTTTTAATAATGCAAACAAGTGTTAAGAGGTATATGTACGTGTAAACTACAATTACAAAAAATTGATATGAAACCCATGAAACCACCAACAAAAATGTAACTAGCTTCCGTACTAGAACATGGTGTCATTCGTCGAGATAATTTATCGTTTTGTTTAATAGATCAAGAAATGTAAATATTCCCCTGTTATTTTTTATAAAATTATAAGAGAAATAAATTTTTTTCTAAATAGTATAGTTTATTATTTTGTAGAAAAACAAAATTTCGAAAATTTTAGTAATGTTTTACAAACAACCGTTATTAATAATAGGTACCATTTTCCTTAATAAGGTAGAAATAAAATATAAACTATTTCCACGATTTACAAAGGCCTACAAAAAAATTATAGATATTTTCCGCTATCCTATAAAATTTATATTTTCTGACTCAATTTCAAAAGGTTGAAGGAATTCCAAAACACCTTTTATGGCATAATAATTATTTTCAATTCTACATACTATCTTTAGCTGCTTTTAAAAACGTTCTAAGAAAGTCCAATCAGACCAATTTAATCCCTAAACTATTCCACACTTTTAAAATTTAATTACCTAAAAATATTAAAAACTATTTAAAATAACTTGTTTAGCAGACTGTACAATGGCTATCTTAGTCACACGTAGCGCGTTCTCTGTCTGGGCGTCGAACACCTCTAGAAATTTGATGAACTGTACATAATTACCTGTTGTGTTCGGTCGGAGGATGCACATCTTTTGGGTAATTTTTTCCAAGATTTGCTGTCGGGCATTTTTATTATGGTACAAAGGATTTTTGACCACATACAATATTTCGTGGCTCAAATCAATTATCGTTACTACTTGATCACATGTAAATGACATCGTTCGATTTAATAACGTTTAATAATCAATAACAATAACTTCCTATTGACGTTAAAACTGTCATCTGTCATGTCATTTCTCTGGTGTCAAAATTGACCAATAGTAAATCAGATTTCATCAAACTGACTGATCGTTTTACAGGCGCCGCTAAAATGAGAAAATTTGATTAAATTCATAATATGACGTCACCAATTCAGTTTGATTAGTCAAATCTGACAAACTATTTGATCGTGGGATACCTGCTTTAAACCTCGAACCGTCCTGATGTTTCTTGACATGGAATGACATTTCTAGACATTTATAGACTATTCTTTTTTTTTACCCGTACTTTTACTTGTGACGGCCGCATCACATTCTAGGGTGATGAGTAATATTGCACTTATTTTTTTATTTATACGCTTCCTATAACAGCGGCCATCTACTGCAGGGTGCAGGGTAACATTACTTCCTCTTCTCTAAATATTCGTTCCAAATAACCTGTTTATTGGGACCTAGTTGGAGCAAACGGGATGAATCTGAACCACGGTATGACTCTAACTTTTCAATGTGAACTATCTTGGGTTTACTTCCCGCTGACAACTAAATGCGGTAGATCAGGTCATTGATTTTCTTGAGGACGGTGTAGAGGCCTCCCCAGTTCTGTTGCAGTTTCTGAAAAAGTCCTTTTCGACGCTTGGGATTGTACAGCCATACTGAATCGCCACTCTTAAAATGTGTCATTGTGGCATGCATGTCGATTCTAGCTTTTGCATTATCGCTATTAAATTTAAAACGTTGCCGAGCGAATTCGTATACCCTTTTTAATCTTTCTCTTAGATTCTGTATGTATGTGGGGGATGCATGGCCCTCTTGTCCATCTGGAGAAAAAAAATTGAAGGGGAATTTTTATCTTCCTTCCAATATGTTACGGTTTCACCGCAACAATATTTTCAAATCAGAAAGTCTAATTAAAATAAATAAGTAACTTACTTAAATTAAAAAGCAAACCATATTTACAAACTTTATTTACAACTTCAGTCATCCCATACTCTCAGTTCCTGATATAAATAAGTAGATAATTGATTTGTTTACAAAAATTGTTTGTACATTGTTATATAGGTTAGGTAGTTCCAATCTGCTATGTCAACCTAAGTACTTCTTCTTTTATTTTAGTCCTTGGGTATCTTAAGTAATTTCACTTATTGGAAGGTGACTAATTGTCTTAAATGGTATAAGCTTTTGGTCTGGGAGAGGAACTTCTAGAAGCTTGATTTTTTCCTCTAGTTTTTGTGGAAATTGTTTTTTTTTTTTTGGGTATATCTTGTGCTGGTTGCAGTTATCGTTTTACGGATTTTATACTCTGAAACAAAAATAAACTGGTTAAATTTGAATTACTAGTTTTCTGTTGAAAATTTGCACTATAAGTGGATTTCCCGTAATTCAATTTAAACCTTTGAATTTCCCAAGGCCGATCCCCAACTTCGGTAAGTACCACGTGAAATGTACAATACCCTATACCTATTTTACATTCTGTTTCTTTATTTTTAGGCCTTTTTTTTTTTCTTTTTCTCCTACTCTTATTCTACGCTTTTACTCTTCGTTCTATTTTCTTAGACGTACTTATATTGGAAAAAACTACTTAACTGATTATAAGTAACACTCAAGGTGACGTTGCTGGCACATCAGATAGAATTCAAGATCTTAATGCATGCTGCTTGTTGCTTGCCGCAGCCCTCCAGCGCTGTTGATGCTATTTCCTGCATGTTGCTTATTTGCTATTCGTCCTATTTTACCAGCTCTGTTTCGTTCGCTAGAGCCTGCCTGCTGTTTAGTGCCTGCATCTTGAGCCTGGATATTGATTGCAAGTAAGAATTTTCCAGTTTTATTGTATCTTTGTTACTACTGGTGGTTGAGCTGAAACGAAAATAATTCATCATTAAACTGTTTATGTTATAATAATTGTACCTAAAATTTATGTAGTGTAAATATATTAACTTACGGTTCTGTGTGAACCAATTGGTCCAATTGGGGCAACCCTCGGTACTGGGTATCCCTTGCATATAAAATTAATGTCACCAAATATCACGATAAGCTAGAAACTAACCAGACAGATTGTCTATCCAATAAATGTATGCACCGCAAGTTTTGTTTTAATTGGGTGCATGAACCCCTTTTCGCTCTCGTAACAAATAGCTAGCCCAGAATACATAAGTATAGAATACAAACTTGTAATATACAAAGGGCTGTAACAGATTTTGGCGCCCTTCCGCGGATTATTGTGGTAGACATCTGCTTGGTATATTGTTCTACAGTAGATGGATATTTTCAGTTTCATAATATAGCCAGAAATTGTATTTTTTTTTGCAAAATAGTTCAAGCTCAAAAGTCAAGTTGTCAAGTTTAGACGTTGACAGCTCTTTGACATCACCGTTTGACGGAACACTAACTTTTGGTTTCTTCTTCTTTTAGTTATCTATTTTTGAACTACTTTAAAATTAGTTCTTCTTTTATTTTGAAGTGGCCTTTGATGGTATTGGGCAAACAGTGCATAATTGAGTACTTCGATTATTCTTGAACATAGGAATATTCTGAGTGTGTGTAAATAAAGGTGGACTACTTGTATTCATTTTACATGGGGTTTTAATAAATAAATTAGTTTTTACATATGATTTTTTTTTACTTTTTTTTATATTTTCCAAAGTTTGAGATAAAAACAATTTGAATACATATTACATTAAATTAATTAATTTAGGTAGTTTTTAAAGAATATTTTCTTTGGGGTTACCGTTTTATAATAGGGTTAGGAAAAAAAAAATATAAATATAAATATTTTTAATATAGGTTCTATTAAACTTCGTTGTAGGATAGGAAGAAAACTTTTTAATTTTTTTTCTTTATTTACTATTATTTTTTTCTTTCGCAATGGATGTTTATCGCTTACTGGGTGATGAACTTACCTACGAGTTGTACGTACGTGGACAACCGATAGGAAACACAGTAGCGGAAAAGCGTGTGGCACTTGGCCATATTCTTAGAGAGGAAAGGGAGAATCCCCAGGCTTATGTAGCTAATGTATATTTGGAATGCAGTGACGAATTGCGTATTTGCGCTCAAAAATTAAATGTTCTTGAAGCAGATATTCGAAATTATGATCATCAAAATAGAGAAAATGAGTATCGTAGAATAAATAGCCGAATAATTCACTTGTCTTTGCGTTTGGGTCGTCTTACTGGAACAAATGTCGATGATGAGATTTGGAGATTGCGTTTAGTGAACAAGTGCTCTCAACTGATGGGAGATAATAGTTTACTTCACCAAGGTATTAATATTACTCAGGTTGCTGACAACCCTGCAGCATTATTGCAAAATAGTAGGGACAGTTTTGGAAGAGAAGTGCGGAACGCAATGAATGGTGGAGATCATATTTCTCTTTTGGATACACGCACTCCAGTTTTGACAGTTGATCCTCCATTGCTTCCATCACCTGAGGAAATTCCGATTGGTAGTTTGGTAGAACTCGGTCCCAGAGATGAAGAAGTGGCACATGTAAAAAGAGTTGCTTCTAGATGGTCGGAACCTTTGTTTCGAGAAGCAGGGTCTTATGATCAAATTCTCAGAGATTACGCCTCGGCTATTGAACTGCCTAGAGCAGTTTCGTCACCTTTGGCTGACGTGGATGGTCGACGTTTTGCACCTACTTTAGGTCCTTATTATAAAAGATTACTTGAAGAACCGAGAGAGGAAACCTTTATGGGAAATACTTTTCGTCCTTCTAGTACTAGGGTCTGTCTGAACCCTGAAGAGTCCGGTACGGAATCACAATACTCAAGGAGAGCCACCATTGGTGATAGGACACCCAGTCTTTATTCTCGTTTGGCAATTTTTGGAGATTCAACACCCACATTTAATCGAGAAACAGCTCAAGTTGATACGATGAAGGATCTTAATGCTGAAATGGCAAAAATTTCTATTCCTGGAATGCAACACCCTTCACTAGGCCAAGAACCTAACGTAAATAGGTATGATATGTATCGTTGGAATGTAAAGTTCAACGGGAAAACTAGTGTCAATGAGTTTCTTCAGAGAGTTGAAGAGCTGCGAGCATCACGAGGAGTTCCTAGGGAAATGCTTTTGCGATGGGCCCCAGAATTTTTTGCACAAGAAGCGTTACTATGGTATCGCACTCGCACATTTAACTCTTGGGATGATCTAGTAGATCAATTGAAAGAATCCTTCCGTCCCTTTGATTATGAATATAGTCTTTGGGATGAGATTCGGAAAAGAACGCAAGGGGCGCACGAAAAAGTACTTACTTATATTGTCGCTATGGAGAATCTATTTGGCAAGCTAGATAAAATTCCGCAGGAGGAAGAGAAAGTAAATTTAATTCGCAGAAATCTTTTACCTTACTTGCAAACGGGTTTAGCTCTGCATAAAATCACAAGATTAGAAGACTTGCTCAAGCTTAGTCGCCTGATGGAAGAAACCGAACGCCGAGTACAGAAATTTATCCCTCCCTCAACAGCTTACAAGAGTTTGTTGGAACCTGAGCTGGCATATCACAAACCTCAAGGTCTAGGTCCTATTCAACAGTCGGTGACTGCAATTTCCAGTAGCACCTCAGCTCCACCGTCAGAAGTGGGCAAGCCGTCCATAATTAAATCGCAAGGTAAATCTTCTCAACTGTCAAAACCTTCATGTTGGAACTGCTTGGCCGAAACACATAAATTTAAAGCATGTTCTCAACCTCTAAAGAAATTTTGCTTTAAATGTGGAAATCCCGATACCGTTTCTTATTCCTGTACCCGTTGTTCAAAAAAACGGGGGGAGAAGTCAGAAGTAAGCCGGTCTTCTGATCCTTCTTTCGATTCGGCTGGTCAGAAATCTCAAATTCTCCTTGCATATATAATCGATCATGCCAAAGATGATACTCGACCTTACCTCCAAGTTTCGATTTTCGGTTGTGAACTTTTAGGATTGCTGGATTCCGGAGCCACGCGTACGATTTTGGGTGGACCAGGTTGGAAGCTGTTGCAAGATAGCTGTAAGCTTAGGGCTGGTCCCCAAAACAGTTGTACGGTAGCGAATGGAGAATCAGTAACAGTAGATGGTGTCACAACGATATTGGTCAAACTTAGAGAAAAGATTAAATTAATAGATGTACTAGTCATACAGTCATTACCACATGAGCTCATATTAGGTACTGATTTTTGGAAAAAGATGGAAATTATACCGGATCTATTTTCTGGGGAGTGGCATTTTCGTCTAGATGGAATAACATCAGGTTTTTCTGAATCCACTGTCATTGGAAGTGATATGCTTTCAGATGAACAGAAGCGACGTTTACATACGTTAATCGAGAAAGCCTTTGAAAACATGAGCACCAGGTTGGGATGCACACATCTTGTCCAACATGTGATCAGGACAGACCATCCTCCGATTCGTCATCGCTACTATCCTTTATCCAAAGCTCTTCAAGATCAAGTCATTGTCGAACTTGAAAAGATGCTACGGGATGACGTCGTTGAGCCGTCAAACTCGCCTTGGGTCTCACCGATTTTATTGATTCCTAAGAAGGATGGCACCTATAGATTCGTGGTCGATTTCCGACAGTTAAATAAAGTCACCATTAAAGATGGTTATCCATTGCCCAATATCGAGAATACCTTGAATATGTTGAAAGATGCGCGCTACCTTACCACATTAGATATAAAAAGTGCATACTTCCAGATTCCGCTGGCAGAGGAATCAAAGCCTTTAACCGGTTTTGTGATACCAAATAGAGGCCTTTACCAATTTAAAAGGTTGCCAATGGGTTTACATTCGGCACCTGCAACGTTTCAGCGGTTTATTGACCAAGTGGTTGGAGTAGACCTAGAAAGATTCGTCTTTGTATATTTGGACGACATCTGTATTTGTACACCGACTTTTGAAGAACATCTCCGAGTACTCGAAGAGGTGTTGTGTCGTCTAAAGAAGGCTGGTCTCACTCTCAATAAGGAGAAATGTCAATTTGTCAAGCCTGAGCTTAGATTTCTAGGCTATGTCGTAGGTGCGCAGGGATTAATGGTAGATCCCCAAAAAGTAGAAGCCATTTTAAATATTCCTACTCCCAGAAATGTGGGAGATGTTCGTCGTTTTATCGGGATAGCGTCTTGGTACCGACGGTTTGTGCCAAACTTTTCTACGTTGGCAGCACCGTTATGTAACTTGTTAAAAAAGGATGTTAAGTTTGATTGGAATAGTGCGTGCGAAGATTCGTTTATCGGTCTTAAAGAGATTTTAGTCTCGGCACCTATTTTATCTTGCCCAAATTTCAACTTACCGTTTATTGTACAGGCCGATGCTAGTGATTTTGGCGTAGGAGCTACTCTGTCACAAGTATGGGAAGACGGAGAACATGTTATAGCCTATATGAGTCGGTCATTATCTAAAGCTGAACGCAAATATTCCACGACCGAAAAAGAGTGCCTTGCTGTTCTGCATGCCATAGAACGGTTTAAACCATACATCCAAGGTACCAAATTTAAGGTTATTACTGATCATTACAGTCTTAAATGGTTGAATACCATAAAAGACCCGGTGGGAAGAATCGCCCGATGGGCGGTGCGTATGCAACAATATGATTTTGATATCGAGCATCGGAAAGGCAAAGATCACATTGTTCCAGACGCTCTTTCCCGTTCTGTACCTTGTGTGGATACAGTATCCACGACGACAGTTAACGAAGAAATTAAGGACAAATGGTATTTGCGTATGCGGGAGCGAATTGTCCGAGCTCCTGACTCTTTTCCTGACTGGAGAGTTGAAAATAATCAACTTCTTAAATTAGCCCAAATTTCATATCCAGACCTAGTTAGCAGAGCCAATGAATGGCTTATTGTAGTCCCTAAAGAAAAACGGTCAGAAATCATCCATATGCATCATGATATGCCTGTTTGCGGACATATGGGCATATACAAGACTCTAAACCGAATTACATTTAAGTACTACTGGCCTAAGATGAAAGCCGATGTCGCGCGATACATAAAAAATTGTACATCCTGTATTATGTCGAAACCTGAGCAGCAACCAGCTAAAGGTTTAATGTTAAGCGCTACACCTACTACCACTCAACCCTTCGAAATATTAAGTGTTGATATCGTCGGACCCTTGCCCCGATCAACTTCTGGGTTTTCTTATATACTAACTACAAGCGATTTGTTTAGCAAATATCTTTTACTCTTTCCGTTAAGAAAAGCCATTGCGTCCAAGATTGTTGAAAATATTGAGGATCATGTAATACTTATGTTTGGGGCACCTAGAAAAATAATAACCGATAATGGGTCGGTCTTTAAGAGTAAAGATTGGATTGGTCTGTTAAAAAAATATCAGATTGAACCTGGCTACACATCTAATTTTCATGCCCAAGCCAATCAAGTCGAACGTTACCATCGCACCATTAAAACGATACTAAGGTCCTATGTTACTGATAATCACCGGTTATGGGATCGATACCTCCAAAAAGCTGCGTGCGCGATTCGAACTGCTCGTCATGAAGTAACCAAATTGTCCCCGAATTTTATTACATTTGGACGTGAATTAACCTTTAATGGGGAACGAAACTCCGCTGCATTATCTGATTTACCTGACGTATTTGACCCTCACTCTCGCTGTACCGCGTTGTTGGAAGTTTTTAAAGATGTTGGTGCTAGATTAAAAAAAGGATTTGATCAATCTAGGAAACGCTACAATCTTCGTCGGAGGAATGTTATCTTCAAGGTTGACGACCAGGTTTGGAAACGAGCCTACGTGCTATCCGATAAGGCAACAGGTGTTACCTCAAAGCTAGCTCCTAAATTTGAAGGTCCCTTTAGAATCTGCAGAGTTCTGTCACCTTGGTCCTATGAGTTGGTAGATTCGGCTGGGAAATGTCGAGGCGTATGGCACGCCAAGGACCTTAAGAGTCATCCACCAGATTCTGACGATACCTCCATTGTGAGCGATAGCGATTAATTAATTATGTAAATTTTATTTTCCTTTATCTGTTTTTCTGAAATAGAGATTTGTATATACTATAGGTATAACTTCTCGGGAAAGGGGGGAGTTGTTACGGTTTCACCGCAACAATATTTTCAAATCAGAAAGTCTAATTAAAATAAATAAGTAACTTACTTAAATTAAAAAGCAAACCATATTTACAAACTTTATTTACAACTTCAGTCATCCCATACTCTCAGTTCCTGATATAAATAAGTAGATAATTGATTTGTTTACAAAAATTGTTTGTACATTGTTATATAGGTTAGGTAGTTCCAATCTGCTATGTCAACCTAAGTACTTCTTCTTTTATTTTAGTCCTTGGGTATCTTAAGTAATTTCACTTATTGGAAGGTGACTAATTGTCTTAAATGGTATAAGCTTTTGGTCTGGGAGAGGAACTTCTAGAAGCTTGATTTTTTCCTCTAGTTTTTGTGGAAATTGTTTTTTTTTTTTTTGGGTATATCTTGTGCTGGTTGCAGTTATCGTTTTACGGATTTTATACTCTGAAACAAAAATAAACTGGTTAAATTTGAATTACTAGTTTTCTGTTGAAAATTTGCACTATAAGTGGATTTCCCGTAATTCAATTTAAACCTTTGAATTTCCCAAGGCCGATCCCCAACTTCGGTAAGTACCACGTGAAATGTACAATACCCTATACCTATTTTACATTCTGTTTCTTTATTTTTAGGCCTTTTTTTTTTCTTTTTCTCCTACTCTTATTCTACGCTTTTACTCTTCGTTCTATTTTCTTAGACGTACTTATATTGGAAAAAACTACTTAACTGATTATAAGTAACACTCAAGGTGACGTTGCTGGCACATCAGATAGAATTCAAGATCTTAATGCATGCTGCTTGTTGCTTGCCGCAGCCCTCCAGCGCTGTTGATGCTATTTCCTGCATGTTGCTTATTTGCTATTCGTCCTATTTTACCAGCTCTGTTTCGTTCGCTAGAGCCTGCCTGCTGTTTAGTGCCTGCATCTTGAGCCTGGATATTGATTGCAAGTAAGAATTTTCCAGTTTTATTGTATCTTTGTTACTACTGGTGGTTGAGCTGAAACGAAAATAATTCATCATTAAACTGTTTATGTTATAATAATTGTACCTAAAATTTATGTAGTGTAAATATATTAACTTACGGTTCTGTGTGAACCAATTGGTCCAATTGGGGCAACCCTCGGTACTGGGTATCCCTTGCATATAAAATTAATGTCACCAAATATCACGATAAGCTAGAAACTAACCAGACAGATTGTCTATCCAATAAATGTATGCACCGCAAGTTTTGTTTTAATTGGGTGCATGAACCCCTTTTCGCTCTCGTAACAAATAGCTAGCCCAGAATACATAAGTATAGAATACAAACTTGTAATATACAAAGGGCTGTAACAAATATTCATCATAAATGGAGTATAACTTGTCGATTTATGTTCAGAACTTCGCTAGGTTTTTTGTCTTTTTACCATTTCGTCAGACTGTGTGTGAAAAGACGTTGTGCCTGTTTTCCTGATGCCTAACAATTTAATCAATTCTTGTCTCAATTCGGATTCAAATTTTGTCCTCAGCCAGATTGCAATCTCGCTATGACGTTCGTCAAATGCTTTTGCTACTATCATCGCTTCCTGATTAGGAATAGGCGCTTTGTCGGGCCACTTTAAAAAATAGTTTATAACAACCATCAAGTATTTGTTTCCCCTTTCTGTTACGGGAAGTGGCCCGATGATATCTATTGCGATTCGTTCGAAATGCTATCCGGAAAGGTACTGTGCCATACAACCAAAACTAATCACAAACCGATTTGTGCACTATCAAATCAGTTCCTGGGTCTGAATAAGAACGAATCGTCAAGACATGCACAAAGCAGCAATAACAAGGGTGGCTACGTCAACATTATCTAAAACAGAATATGCCTGTATAATTTGGTCACCCAAAACAATCCTTTATAATAACACCTTGGAAAAAGTGCAGAAGCGTTTTGTCATGAAAAAACATGGAGACTACCCATTACGTATCTCTTACCAGAGCTAGTTAATAGATTTTAATATTAAAACACTATTTAGCAGAAGGAACAAAGCCCAATTAGCATTTATAACAAATATTATATATGAAAATTTTAATTTACCCGAATTACTAGCCTCCGTCAATTTCAGCGTACCAGATATTCGCTTTAGGCAAAGATACACATTATTTTCCAACAATAATTTATTCTCAACTATTGATAACTCTTTTCAAATACTAGATCGGTTCCTGATTAGCAGTAACATTGACCTTTTTAATATGTCTTTCAACAAATTGAAATTAATATTCGACATACATTTTAACAAAAACTATTAAAACTTATACCTATTAATAACTTATATATTATATTTTTATTAATTGTATACCATTGTTAAATTTATTTCTAGTTTTAGTAATTATTGTAAGTGTTACCAAACTTTATACCATGTTAATGGATTGCATTCTGTTTGTTTTGCAGTATAAATAAATAAATCAATAAATGTATGCCGCCCGCCTTGATAAGCTGCAAGATAAAATAGCCTCATCCAGGAACCTTGGATAATAAAAACCAAAATTGTAGGTTTAACAAACCTGAATGGTTTAATTACTTTCCTATCTGGACACAGATATAAGGAAAGTATAGGAATCATGATTTTTTCGAACTCGAGTTTTCGACGGATTTTTACGTTTTGAGGTCCCCTGAATCCGTTTTGCCTATTTTCGCGATGATGTGTGTGTGTGTGTGTGTGTGTGTGTGTGTGTGTGTGTGTGTTTGTGTGTGTGTGTGTGTGTGTGTGCTTGTGTGTGTGTGTTTGTGTGTGTGTGAGTGAGTGTGTGTGTGTTTGTGTGTGTGTGGTGTATGTGTGTGTGTGTGGTGTATGTGTGTGTGTGTGTGTGTGTGTGGTGTGTGTATGTGTGTGTATGTGTGTGTGTGTGTGTGTGTGTGTGTGTGTGTGTGTGTGTGTGTGTGTGTGTGTGTGTGTGTGTGTGTGTGTGTGTGTGTGTGTGTGTGTGTGTGTGTGTGTGTGTGTGTGTGTGTGTGTGTGTGTGTGTGTGTGTCGCATAACTCATGAACCGATATACAGAAAAACATTAAAATTTAAACTCAAGCTTTGTTTCAGCATCCAATGTGCTAATTAGATTTTGGGCAGTGTCGGAACATCTGGGGGGGGGTACTTTATGGGTGGTCATTTTTATATTTTATGGAATATATCTGTTATTTACGTTTGGGAAAGAAAATTATTTAAATAAAAGTTACTTCTTATATTATTATCTAAAATTTTTATTCTATACAAAATTTTCCTAAAATGGTCCGTATTCGAGAAATTTGACAAAATGTAAAAAAATATTTTTTTATAAAAATTGTTCAAACCAAAGTTGTTTGTAATATAATTCTCTATAATTTTTATCCTATACATCATTTCTCTAAAATAAACCGTATTCGAGATATTTGAGAAAATGTGTAAATTTTGAAATTTGAAGAAAACTCAAAAACGGATAAAGAAAAAAACATTAAATTTTAAACTTAAGTTTTATTTCGGCCTGACGTGAAATAATTAAACATTTGGGGGGTACTTTATAGGGGGCCGTTTTTATATTTTATGGAATATATCTGTTATTTATGTTTGGAGAAAAAAATTGTTCAAATAAAAGTTATTTCTAATATTATTATCTATAATTTTTGCTTTACTTCAAAATTTCCTAAAATGGTCCGTATTCGAGAAATTTGACAAAATGTGTAAAATTCTGATTTTTATGAAAATTGTTAAAATAAAAGTTGTTTGCGATATCGATCTCTATAATTTTTGTTTTTACATGATTTTTCTAAAATGGACCGTAATGGAAAAATTGTAGGAAAAGTTCTAAATTTAAATTTTTCAGTATTTTCATTTTCAATGAATATCTATAGAAAAATGTTTCGAGGTAGATGTATGTGGAAAATATATATATTTATTTTATCCTCTGAACATTTATGGAGGTGCTGCAATAGGTTGTACAAAATAACCGGAAAAAGCCTGTAATAACTAGATAGAAAAGTCATATGTTGGGCACATCAGATTTTTATTGTTAATATCTCGTTTTACAGATTTTTTTTAGCTTTCCCAGCAACCAACAACCTAGGACAGCCATTTACATTCATAGGAAATATAAAGCTCACTCAATGGCACACCTTTCCACCTCCGATTTAACTGCCATCAAGAAAGAAAAAAACGTTGATCCTGACATTTGCATATCTCCCTCCAACGTAAGCATGACACAACCCAACAAATAGGATTTGATTGAATATTGCCTGAACCATAATTTAGAGCTGGTTGCGACTCAAATGCTCATCACTTCAGTTGGGGCAGTAAGGATAACAACACTAGAAGCAAGTCACTTTATGATTATATAATAACCAAAAATCTTTTTATTTTAAATAAAGGTACTACAGCAACATTTTTAAACTTTCGCAGTTAAACACTAATAGATATCACTTTATCCACAACTGGTATCTATAAATCAATTCTATACTGTCTAATGACATTTCGTTGTCAGACCACCGCTGATTAATATTCAAAATAAACTTGATGTTGCCGACCTCCACGTTATCTTGAAACCGTAGGAAGACGGACAGAACAACCTATGTTCACCTTCTCCGAGGCTTTAAGAGAGGTAGATGCCGAAATACCAAACAATAACAATGCTTTAGAAAAGTATTCGACCACTATCCAAAGTACAATAAACAATGCCTATAAGAAATCCTGTCCTCTGAGGCACAAAATCAGACGAATACCGCATAGTGGTGTCACAAATTAGATCACCTCCGGAATATGGCTAGGAAATCTTTTAACAAAACAAGAACCACAAAACTTCTTAAAGAGGACTGAGATATTTACAAATCTTACCTCAGAGAATACAAAATAAAATTGTTAAACAAAAATAGAGAGATGCATGGAGATCCTACTTCGTAGAAATCTAAGATTACACGCAAACATCGAGGCTTCAGAAGGCTCTCCCAAGAGATCCACACCGTTCATTAAAGAGGATAACATGAAAACTGCAAACCTCGAAGACAGCATCAAACTTCTGCTGTCAACATACTTCCCTGATTTGGTCATCAGAAATGTGCAGAGGAAGAATAGAGCCCATCTGTCTACGACAGGCAAACTGCTAAACATATAGTAGATGATAACAAAATTAGATGGGCTATATCTAGTTGTTCTCTATTTAAATCGCCATGACATGATGCTATCTTTCAAGCCCTACTTCAGTGGAGTCTGGAGGAACTCACACCGCACCTGGTAGGTATATTCAGATTCTCGTTGGCTCTGAGGTATATCCCCCAAAATTGAAAGGATGGATAACACTGTCCCAAAAACATACCGAGCAATTAGCCTGACATTATTTTTCATGAAAACATTGGAAAGGCTATGCGAAAGGTACATAAGAGACGTGGTGATTACAACAACACCACTACATCCAAATCAACATGCATACACCACAGGCAGATCTACTGATTCAGTCCTTCATCTCGTTGCTGGCTGAATAGAGAGATCAATGGACAATAAAGAGTCCGTCCTGGGTATTTTCATAGACATAAAAGACATACATATAAGACAAACTTTCTCAAGATAATACACTCACTAAACAAGAAGAATGTTCCACCGATGGTTAGTAGGTTGATACACAACATGCTCTTAAAGCGAGCAGTAAACATAACTGTAGACGATGTGAATATAATAGGCTTGGTTACCAGGGGATGTCCACAAGAAGGGGTGCTATCACTTCTACTGTGGAACATGGTTCTCGACGCCTTAATCTGCCGCCTCAGTAATGCCAGTCATTACATAACTGCGTTCGCAGAAGACCTAATTATTTTGTAAACAGTGAATTTTGAGAACAGTGAGAAAGAATCATTCACTGTCGATCAATACCGAGAAGACGGAAATAGTCCTTTTCACAAAGAAAATGATGAAAATGGAATTGAAACTTTCAGAACACAAAGCTAAACTTTGCAACAGAGGTAAAGTACCTAGGTCTTCCCTTTGACAAAAAGTTAACATGAAACTCACACTTACAAAACAGAATCAAAAGAGTACATTGCTTATAAACAATGTCGCCAAACCATGGGGTACACCTGGGGTTTCTCCCCCAGAGTCGTCGCATGGACAAACACGGCCATCATAAGACCAATGCTAACATACGGTGCAGTTGTCTGGGTACCAAAAACCTCAACGTTGATAGCTAATCGGAAACTAAAACAAATTTAGAAAACAGCATGTCTGAACATAACAGGAGCCATGAAAACCATATTGACCAGAGCCATGGAATTCATTCTTAGTCTTACTCCTTCTAATATTTACATCAAGAAGGTTGCTTTGATTAGAATGACATGTCTTTGCATGGTTGAAATAGAACGCTCCTACTGCTTGAACATGGACTCCATTTCACCGAGATATATCTTCCATAAGCCATATAAAGTTATAACATAACAAATAGAAGAACTGGAAGTGGCAGGTACGATTTAAATTTGCACTGACGGTTCTAAAACAAAACAAGGCTTAGGATATGGAATAAACTCCAGATCAGTGGCGGCTCGTAGTAATTGAAAATGGGTGTTCACTTTTTCCAATAATTTAATCATGTGTAAGTTCGGATCAAAACTTTGAACAAGAATCAATCTCGCTGTTTTTTTATTATTATTTGAGTTTGTATTAAGTGTAGTTATTATTATCAACATCATACTGTTTTCAAGCACTACAACTATTAATAAATGAATAATAGTTAGTCTGATATTTGTTTTGTTTTCAATATGTTGAAAACCATCTATAAACATTATTAGTTTGTAATCTTACTTTTCTTCATAATTTGAGATTTTTAAATATATATCAGGTTATGTAGAAAGCTTGACATTGATTTTTGTGTAAAAAATTTTATATGAAACTTTACCTACCATTTTTTAGGTTTTATTGTAAGTTTAATCATTTTCACAATTTGTCACAGATGTCAAATTAAAAATATATTTTTTAAATACCTACCTTTTATTGGCAAATAAAATAAGAACTAAAATGTTTTAAATGTTTATTTTATAAGATCAGTCCCATCACAATACATAATATTACACAGACACAAAACTGGAATAAAGATATATAATGCCTGGCATTTTAAATGATACTCTTCGCAGTTTAACAGACCCCCTTAACCCCCATTTTTAAGCAGATTGTTCTCACAATCAATAGGCCTCATCTCCTTATAGATCTTTATTTTTACTAAAAATTTCATGATTATATCAATTTTTATTTTTGATTTTTTTTTAATTTCAACCCCCCCTCAATTCCCCCATATTTAATCAATTTTTTTTATAGTGAAAGGGCTTCTCCTTTAAGATTGATGTTTGCTAAAAATTTTAAGTTTTTCAGTTAGGATTTTTTTTATATTTTAAACTAGTGAGATACACATCGTAAAATGTTATCTTAATTCTCTATATGACTTTTTCTAAGTGTATTTCATAGCACATTCCAAAGTATTCTTGATCTAACTCTGTCCTATACCCTTATGGCAGGCTTTTGCATGTCCATGTTCACTAAAAAATAGTGTGTTTTAATAAATAACAGAATAATAGTATTTTGTCTAAATAGGTAAATCGGCTTCATCTGTATTTTTACATTATTGTTTAATTGTAGATAGTATATTAATATTTTGATATGTACTTATAGGATTCATTAGCCAGATCATGTAGATATGTGGGATGTGACTTGTTAAGTGCCATTTTGAAGTAATCTTTGGTTGCTCTTAGACACTTGTTATGGTTCGCATTTTATCTTTGCAATATTTATATAAAATTTAAATAATTTAATAATAAGCTTACCTGTCGATAAAAGAAAACACAAGATTGTTCAAATTATGTATATTAATTTTCTATAACCTGTACCTGAATGTAAACAGTTTGACAAATTGTCGACCTTGACCTTCCTTCTTCTCTTTTACGAATCTAATTGCAATTGTACAAATTCCAAATTACTTCTTTGCTAAAATCTACATTCACTTTCATTTATTCAAATTAAAGTTCAAGACAAAGGTCATTTAGTCCTAAAATATGGTAATTTGTTGGCAACCCTAGATTGTCTTTCTGGCTGAAGAACTTCCTTTATCTTCTGTTCTTTTTTAATTAGCTTTCTTTGGTCCATGTGGTACCTGAAAATTCACGAATTTTATTCGGATTATTTGGCTAATAATATAAAAAGAAAGTTTACCTTTAAAGTATATTTGTCATGATTGACAGCACCTTGTTGTGAAAAAAATACTTTTCTTCCAAAGGCCACCTAACATCTATGGCCTTCTTGTTTGTATCCATTCTGTAGAGCTTCTTGTGCCACTCCTGTAGTATTTAGTAGCTATTATTTAATTTGGACACATTATCGTCAATGCTTGGCTTAGCAGTTCCAGTAAAGTAACCCGTACTATAGTTCACCACTTCCTGCTTAGCTTGTTGGCCCAGCCCTTAGTAACCGATCGATAACTCTGTCGAGAACAACCCCTGGATGGTAGATCATCAGGAAATTACAGAACAAGTAAGAACATTTCATTGTCTACTTCATTGCCTGAGCTCTATTTTAGCAACGTTTAGCTTCCTTGTATATATATTATTGCTAAAAACATTACCGTGCATCACCTTTCTATACATATATTTAATAACATCATTGTCATAGTATCATCTTGTATATAAATCATAGCCTTTAGTATTATTACCTTATTACATTAAAAGCTGTTTCGCATTCTAACTATCGAATAGTTTTAGTTTAGAAAATCTAAGTGGGTATTGCATTTTATCTACCCTTACTTTTGTTAGCTGTTTTAGCATAGCTTATTTAGTTTCTCATAGAGCCTAAAATAAAATATATATTAGATAAATAACATAAGTTTATTGTGTATAGGTAGTATAATAAGATTTAGGTATATTTTCGTACTTACCATGTGATTGATTGGTACCAGACTCTTTCGGGAACAATACTTTCAATTTATTGAAGACACAGTTCTTAATTAAACAAATTTTTTTAACTACGTACAATTAAAATAATTGTTTTTATTTAACGTATTTGACAGCAGAGGAATGGGATGACACTAATGACAGTGACAGTTTGCTTGATTTGGTACAGTGTTGCCAGAATATGTTTTTGTTATGTACCAGATTTGTCTAAAAAATGTACCAGATTCCTTAAATGTACCAGATTTTTCGAATTCTATTTGCAGTGACAGCTAAATTCATTGAATATATAAATATAGTTTACACGTGAACACTGATGCACGCAGAAAGTACATCTAGTACAATTGTGAATTGTACTAGACTGGCAACACTGGTGTGGCAACTTTGTTTATGAGCGGCGCGCCAATTAGTGTGTTCTTTGACAGTTTAAAGGATCTGTTGGCGTGTTTTCTTCTAGCTATATACATTCAGCGTATCGTCTCACTCGTGTTAGGCTCACTTATCATAATGCGCCACATACCCAGTATACTTAGATATACTGTGACACAGAGCCGCGATCAGCCAGAGGACAATAATGTACAAAAAAATATAGATTAACACGTATGAAAATAAAAATATTAAAATTAAATTTATATTTTCATGTTATTTATGTAATATTAAAATGATGTGTTTTTATGAAATTTAACTGGGTGTTCACTGCACAAATGAACCAATGGAGAAACCGCCCCTGCTCCAGATCCTTAAACCCAAACATAAAATTGGCTGTGAGCAGAAGTGCCAGTGTAGTTCAAACCAAGCTCACGGGGATTCTCATAGCAGCATAATAAATCACCAGAAATAATATCACTATATCACATATACGGATAGCTAACAAGCACTACTCACCCTGGACAGACGACGAATTTATTCGGGGTTAGTACCTAGAATGCCACGAAGCTTTAGCCGAAGTATCCATCAATAATGTGGTGAACTTATAATGGATCAAAGGTCACGTTACATTGAAAGGTAATTGTCTTGCTGATTCACTTGCCAATAAGGCAGTCAATCAAATAAATTTTGGACCTGGCCCATCTATTAGACTGATAACATCGGTAGTGACAGACCCAACTAAGGAACATTCTCTTATGAAATACAAGAAAACATGGGATAAAACAAGAAGTTACAGACTTGCCAAGGAGCTTTTTAGTTATCCTGACAACACTACAGCGAACAAATACTTGACTATGACTAGACAAAATATGCGCATGATCACAGGCATTCTGACTGGACATTTCCAACTACGGAAGCATCTCCATATCATGGGACTGTCAGAATCGGCACACTGCAGGGGGTGCCCACAAGCAGATGAGACCATCGAAAATATCCTCTACAATTGCTCGACGCTCTCATTTATTCGAAGATTTGTGTTCGGCGAGAATTGGTTAACACCAGCCGTGAGTTAACCCAGTCTCTACAAGTTACAGATACAGAATAACAAATTCTTTACTATGCTTCGTGTGAAATATTTTAAAGTTATTGACTGTGACATATTTCTTGAAATCATTTAAATTACTAGTCTCTTTCGAACTTAGAGGCTCATTTTCGTATTCTTCAATGAATTGGTCCATTTTAACAACTATAAAATTATTATACTAAGATATTAAACCATTTAAAAATTTAAAGTATAAAATATTAACTATATACTAAGATTGTTATTTTAAATTTCCTTAAAATTGTGTTTTTGGCTTGTAATTGTCTTTTAACTTATTGTTTTCTCCCTTGTGTTTGTTTATTTTATCGATTACTTGATTATTTCGTCTTATTCCACTATATCAGTGGTCGCCAACCTGTCGATCGTGAGCTACCGGTAGCTCGCGGAGGCAATTCTGGTAGCTCACAACGATTTTAATTTAAAAAATACGAACTGCAAAAATCAGAGAAGCTTCCGAAAATTCCACAAAAAAATCTAATTGTCAAAATATTAAACATAAACAGCGGCAACGTTGCGGTGAGCGATCTGCCGCTGACGCCATCAAGCTAGAATCGGCTAGAACCGATCAGCCGGACCAGCGCGTTAGTGTTCGAGAACGATCAGGATTGCTTTGAACGGGATAAATACGCACGGCGCGGCGACATTGCGCTTAGTTTAAAAATGAACGCGTAACCAACGTCCAGCGGTTGGGTTAGTAGAGAACAACAAAAAATAATATTATGGCAAGCAGTTGTAAGAAGGTTAAGACATACCACTTTCATTCGGAATTGGAAAAAAAATACTTTTTTACAGAAATTAAAGATAAAAATGTGTGTTTGTTATGTAATACTTCGGTCTCCGTTGTTAAAAAAGGAAATATTGAGAGACATCATAAAACTGTACATTCTAATTTTGAAAAATCATTCCCACTACATTCTTCCGCCAGAAAGGAGAAACTGAAACAGTTAAAAAAGCAGTTAATTGGACAACAGTCAATATTTTTAAGAACAGTCGACAAAAATAAGGCTGCAACTGAAGCATCGTACCGTGTGTCCTAGATAATTGCACAAAAAAAGAAACCTTATGAAGACGGAGAAATTATTTTTTTTTCGCTTTATTGGCAATGGACATTAGTCCTTCAGCCACACACAAATTGAAAGGTATTACGTTTAAATATTAGATATTAATATTATTTTTACTTACATAATCTACCAATAAATCGTACACAGATTGATTTCCAGTCGCGAGCAACACCTTAACACACGTAGGAAACTGAATACCTGCTTTCATAAGACCACCCCACAGGTCATTATTACAAAAACTCTTACAGCCGAAAAATATGTGATCGAGATCTGCGACCTCGTTATCAAGAAAACATAATGGAGTCCTATTTTATATAAATGAGACGGAAAGCACCCATGGTTAATTTTCAATCTAGTTATAATTGTGCAGTACTTTTTATTAACTTTATCATTGAATATATGTGATATTTTATTTGGCAACTCCTTGTAGATAGAAAAATATGAACTATTTGAATTTTTTGTTATTTCTCTCCAATATTTATTCCAATCTCTGTAAATACTATCTTTATATTTACCGTAAAGATCTTTGTAACAAGGATTTTTTAAAAGATTATTGCATACCCTTGCTTCTTTTGCAGCCTTATCAACTAACTCATACAGGGAAATGATAAAACAGGCGTTTTTAGAAGCTGCTGATTCATTATTTGCCAACTTTAGAAATAAAGACGAGATAGTTTTGGCTATAAAATCTATGCAACTTTCTGCTAATACAGTGATGAGACGTGTAGAAGTAATGAGCAATGATAGTTTTTTACAGTTAAGTACTGACTTAGGTAACTGTGTTTATTTTTCACTTCAACTGGATGAATCAACAGATGTCGTTAATAATGCCCAGATGGCCGTGTTCGTCAGGATGGTTTTTAGTGATTTTACGATTAAAAAAAAATTTTTTTTGAAGTTTATTCCACTGAAAGGACACACTACTGGACAGGAGTTTTCTCATTTAAAAAATAATATTTTTTCCGAGAAAATGCCAATATCGAAAATGGTAGGCTTGACAACCGATGGCGCTCCAGCTATGGTGGGTTGTGATAAGGATCTGGTGGCGTTATGTCGTAAAGATGGAACTTTTCCGCAATTTATCTGTTACCATTGCATTATCCATCAGCAAGCATTATGTTGAAATTTCCTGAAACTAAACAACGTTATGAAACTGGTGGTAAAAATTGTGAACAAGATTAGAGCTCAAGCGTTACAAAGAAGATTATTCAAAACCTTGGCTGATGAAGTTGACTGTCAATACGGGGACCTACTCCTTCACTCTGAAGTCCAATGGTTAAGTAGGGGACGGGTCCTGAAACGTTTTAATGATGTCCTATCTGGCATAGTTCAATTTTTCAAACAACGCGATGAACCGACTCCGGAACTAGAAAATTCAATCTGGCTTAGAGATTTTGGTTTTCTCGTGGACATTACAGAGAAATTAAACGAACTTAATTTGCAGCTTTAGGGGAGAGACAAAAAACTAGCGAAAATTATTTCTGATATAAAAGCATTTATCAAAAAGCTGGAGTTTTGGGAACAAAACCTAATTAACAGCGATGCCAAGCATTTTCCTATTTTTTCAGAAAAAATATCTCAAAATCCATTAGAATCCTATGACAGCAAATATCATGTAGAAATAGTTTCTACCCTGAAGAATAACTTCAAAAATCGTTTTATGGATTTCAACGAAATGGCTTTAGTAGCGCAGTTTGTTGTTTCACCCTTTATGGAAATTGATATCCAACAAGTTGCAACTTGTGTTATGCAGAACTTTGGCGAAGACATCGCTGCAACAGAAAAGGAAGTAATTGAGTTTCAAAATGATTTAGCCTTAAAATCGTTAGTCTCAAGTACCAAATGTATCTGGCCTATTGTATGTAAAGACAAATATTCAGTTCTATGCCGTGTTGCCTTGAAAGTGAAAGCATTTTTCAGTTCAACCTATTTGTGTGAATCTTCTTTTTCCAATATGAAATTTATTAAGAACAAATATCGCAATCGACTTACAGATGAACATTTGGATAATTGTATTCGAATGGCTGTATCAAATTATACTGCAAACATTAAAAAAATTATCGATGAGTCTGAGTGTCAGCCTTCTCATTGAACGTGCTTTTTTATTTTTCAATGTTTATGTTCATGATAGTGCGTTACTTTTTTGTTGTTATTATTAACTATTTTTAAATCTTACGTGACATGCCGTTGTGGCTGGATAAAAGTTTGTGTTTATTTTTCAAACACCTTCGTTTGGTAGGTAGGAATGTAGCTATGAACAAGTACTAGTAATATTAGTTATTTTGTTATTAGTTTATTATTAGTACCTATGTATTATGTATTACCAGTTAAATAACAAGTATTAGAAATTAAAAATTTAAAAAAACCGACTTCAAAAACGTGCAGATACCACATCCTAACCAAATTTATATGGGACTACCCCTGAGGTAACCCCTTACTAACAAAAAAAGAATCTTAGAAATCGGACAAGGTGGTAAAGCATTATCGCTAAACATACATAAAAAATGAAGAGTTTGAGGATTTTCTCATAGACCCAATTATTAGATTTTGACTAAATTTTTATGGGACCACCCCTGAAGTACCCCTTTTCTAACAAAAAAATCATTGAAATAGGACAGCGTGTTAAAGAATAATCGCTAAACATACATAAAAAAAAAAATATCGCGACGAATTGATAACCTCCTTTTTTGAAGTCGGTTAATAAAATAAATACATGTAATGATAAATGAACTGTGGATTATTTCATTTACGTTGCGTTACGTGGCTTCCGTATGGGTAGCTCGCTGTTTATTCCAAAATTAACAAAGTAGCTCAACACATTGAGAGGTTGGCGACCACTGCACTAATTAGTGCGGATGGAGCACAATTACTGCTGTCTGTAATAGAGCGTTCTCGGTCCAATATACTAACACACTGTATATTTTATATGACATTATCCACTGCAAGTTATATTTTTGTATTTTTTAGCATAAATAAAATATACAAAAAAAGTAGGTGGAAGGAAAAAATATTGAAATCCGAAATATCGAAATTGCAAAATGTATGGATAAATTATATTTCGTATTTACGATATTTTAATTTTCGATAATCTTTCGTATCACTTTCTGAATGTACATCTCGTTATACTCGACGAAGTACAAAGATTTTCACTATATTAGTTTGCGATAAACGGAATTATATAAACTGAGACTGACCAACCGACGAAGTGCATATACTTAGAAAATGAAAAATAAACTCATCCATTGTTGTTGAAACAACAATGGAGTATTCGAAGTCAACGTGACACTAATTTGAATAATAAAAGAGGTGTGTATAGTGCGTGGCATGACAATTTTTTTCAACGTTCAATTATATGCATACGAACGATTCATTTAATAATGTTTGCATGGGAAAGGAAAAATTTCATTTTTATAATAATTTATAAGGGTATAAAGTGAATGTTATAGAAAGTTAATATATCGATGGCTAAGAAGACAAATATAATATACTCTTACAAATATATAAATGGTGAGAGAATCGGTTTTAAATTCTTGTTACATGTTGATTTTAGTTTTAGAATAATTAAATAGGTATGGCATTTAAAACATATTCTTAGTATAAAGAATATTAACTTTTAATAAAATATTGATTTGTCTTAAATAAGAACCTTCGGTTATTTTAAAGGATATGAGCATTTAAAACACATTCTTAGTATAAATAATGTTAACTTGTAATAAAGTGTTGATTTGTCTTGAATAAGAACCTTTGGTAATTTAAAGCAGGCGTCCCACGATCAAATAGTTTGTCAAACTTGACCAATCAAACTGAATTGGTGACGTCATATTATGAATTTGATCAAATTTTCTTATTTTAGCGGCGCCTGTAAAACGATTAGTCAGTTTTTACTATTGGTCAATTTTGACACCAGAAAAATGACATGACAGATGACAGTTTTAACGTCAATAGGAAGTTAAAACGTTATTAAATCGGGCGATGTCTTTTACACGTGATCAAGTAGCAACGATAATTGATTTGTATAGGAGCCACAAAATATTGTATGTGGTCAAAAATCCTTTGTACCATAATAAAAATGCCCGACAGCAAATCTTGGAAAAAATTACTCAAAAGATGTGCATCCTCCGACCGAACACAACAGGTAATTAGGTGCCTGTAAACATAACGGACACACGAATTTCGAAAAAGTTTTTTAACAAAAAAATAGTACTAACTGTATATATGAAATAACAAAAACAAAAAATTCGCGGGTTACGCATAAATAACAGAAAAATTTGAGTTTTAACCTACAGATTTTGGTGTTTCTAACCTAAGATTTTTTTCAATTTTCGTGTAATGTATGTGCTTGGTTGCTAAAAATTAAAATTATTAACAAAACCCAGATTAATAATTGACAGAATCGATTAGGTATTTTTATGAATCGAATACTTACATGTTTGATTTTACTCTCTGCAATTATAGTTATGAAAAATATTTGGTAATTATTGCGAAGGCGCCCTTTTGCTTAAAAATACATTTTTTTTTTACGAAACTTACATTTTAGGTTTAGGAGGGAGCGTATTTTTCAAGTATACCACCGGAAACCCCATAATTTAAGGTTTTTTTAAAAAAATTGTATATTAAAGGCTTACGAGGATCATTAACTGATCATTTATGTAAACTTGTTCATTAGAATTTAAAATTATATCTGTCAAGTTATATCAGTACATATATTCGCGGTGTTGCCAAGTGTAATTAAAATCAACGAAAAAGAAATTACCCTATTTTTTAAATGGCATTTCCATACACTTTAAAAAGCATTTCTTTAATTTATTTTCAGTTACATCTGACGATTTATTTAACCATTTTGATTGAATTGTTGTGGTACATAATATTTAAATAATAATATTACATCATCTATAAAGTATTAAACAAGTACTTTTCGAAAATTTTTAAACATAATTTTATTACCACTTTATATTAGACATTCCAAAAAAAATGGCTACCCGTTTAAAATGACAGGCCACTGACAGATTATAATAATATGGCAGCACTGTGCGCCTGTTGATTTGATAGGATCAATGCTATAGATTGATCATCCATGTATTATTAATAACGGTTGTTTCTGAAACATTACTAAAATTTTCGAAATTTTGTTTTTCTACAAAATAATAAACTATACTATTTAGAAAAAAATTTATTTCTCTTATAATTTTATAAAAAATAACATAGGAATATTTACATTTCTTGATCTATTAAACAAAACGATAAATTATCTCGACGAATGACACCATGTTCTAGTACGGAAGCTAGCTTTACATTTTTGTTGGTGGTTTCATGGGTTTCATATCAATTTTTTGTAATTGTAGTTTACACGTACATATACCTCTTAACACTTGTTTGCTTTATTAAAAAAGTGTGTTGTTGTGATTTACGTCGAAATAAGTCAAAAACAACTTGATACCCCATATAAAATCAAAAAGGAGAAACGGAAAAAAATTGAGCCTGTAAATGAACACAACTCAGAAACAAAAATAGCTATCTAATAATAAAAAAATAAAATTTGATTCTTGTGCAGCTTCATCTATATCATTAACTGTTTTTGGTTTTTTAATGGTTTTTCTTGGTGATGAAAATTCCGATATCTCATGGTTATCGATTCTTTTTTCTCTCCAGAAATGCGGACGACAGTGTTTTTAGATACTCCTGTGGCTGCAGCAACACTATCATTTACATTTTTACATTTTTAAATGGTATTGAAGGTGAATTAAAGTTTCCTTCTCTTCTCATAAACTCTATAACATTGGCTATTATTTCGCGAGATTGACTGTTAATCACGCGGCCTCTTAATTTGCTATTAAACTCCATACTTAGGTTCTATTAAACTGTAATGAGCAAAAAACACAAACGAAAATAAAAGAAATATTTTAGCGAAATTTACATCTGACATTTACGTCTGAATGAAATAGTGAAATACTTGATGCGCAGAGTGTACTTTCATTGCGTAAATCCGTCGGGATGCCTGTCAGTAGTGCTTTCTCTGTCTAGCCGTCGAAAGCCTCTAGAAATTTGATGAACTGTAACATATATATGTTATTGTAAAAAACAAAACCTAAATATTTCAAAAACCCTATTTTTAGTTTTTTTCTACTCCATCTAATCAATAAATAATAGTATACTTAATTATAATTCGAAAATTGTTGTTGAATTCTTACTTTCTCGTAAGACACTGTACAAATACTCACATTTTTAAAAAAAAATTTCTCAAAAATTTGCACGGTAAGGTATACTTAAAAGTTCACTATTAGATAAATAAGGACTTCAACTATTAGAAAAAAAATAATTTTAGACATAATCTAATATTTTTTATTTAACATTGGTGGCGAAAGGACCTCCTTAATAATAAAATGTAAAAATGAAAGAGTTTATATTTAAGTTTTTAGTTATAGTTGATTTTTCTAAAATAATTATCTTATTAAAGGCACTTTCTTAAACGTGCTTCGATCCTTGTTAAGGCAGAACAAGAATCCGGTTTTTTCCTGCCTGTCTACATGAAATAACGAGGTTTTAAAAAAATAATATATTTTAACAAAGAGCACAGAGCATACAAAATAATCCATAATAATTATCCTTTAAAGTTATTAATAGCTAATTGAAACGGCCCCATTGGAATTAAAAAATTCTACAAATTCAGTACGAATATCTTGGGCATTTCTAGCACAACGATTTACACCTTGTCGACCAATTCCTCTTAGAGGACATGTTAAATATTTTTCTGTTTCACTGTTATAAGAAGTAGATGTTGTCAACAGATATATATGTAAAATGCAAAAGACTTTTGTTATAGTGACAACTTTTGAAACATCAACATTCATCGTGCCAAGTAGTATACGAAATCTATTGGATACTATTCCAAAAGTATTTTCTACTGTTCTTCGGGCACGACTGAGTCTATAGTTATATATTATTTTTTTTCATTTGACAATCCATGAAATTTAAAAGGTTTTTTTATATTCTCCTTCAAAGAAAACGCATCATCAGCTAATATTACATAAGGAATTGGCTTGTTCCTTTCAGGTAAGCAGAGATAGGTGAAGGTAAGTTCAGGCTCTTATTTTCTAATGCTGTGGCTAAAGAACTTCTTTGAAAAACCCCGCCATCACTTATATGACCATTTCTTCCAATGTCTACAATCAAAAAACGACAGTCTGCATCAACTACCGCAAATAAAACAATGCAGTCTGTCCCCTTGTAGTTTCTATAGAATAAACCATCTTGCCTTAACGGCCTAAATTTCACGTGCTTTCCATCCATTGCACCAATGCAATTAGGAAATCGCCATTGAGTATTGAATTTTTCACTAATAGCTAACCAATCTTCTTCCGTTTCAGGTGCCTACAATATTAATCCCATTTTTTATTTGTACCTTATTATTTCAAATGTATACAAAGCTTCAAGTACTCGTTTTCCAAATTTTTAATTAAAGCAAGCATAACTTTTTTCACAATACCACTTAAAGTATTAGGTGCTATGCGTGTAACATATCTTAAGCTTCTTAATGTCTCTCCTGTAGCCAAGTATCTTAGTGTGACCATTAATCTAAAAGCTATTAATAATACATAACATATTTGCAAAATTTTAATTAATTCATTATTACCGATCTTCTGCGCTTATGAATTGCCGCATAACTGTATCCTGTTTAATTATGTCCAACTTAATACAATTAAGTAACTCGTTAAAAGATTCAGACATCCTTAGATAATTTTTGTAACTCTGCGGATCTTCATCTCGGAGTTAATTTCGAACCATTGCCAAGACATTATTATTGCCCTCGTATCGACGAAAAAACCAAGATTTGCTCCAAATTCTCCTTTTTTTTCGTCTGTATGCTTCCAGATTTGTATGCTAAAACCACTGCCAAGCTCGTGAGAGCAATAATGGTTTTTAACTTAAAATCCACCTTCATAATAAATGTGCTTTCGAATACAAAATTTTTAAATTCCATCTAAGAAGTTTGAAGCAAAAAGATTGATTGTGTGACTACCAAGTTTGAACCAACGTCAAACTGTCATAATTCTACGTTATCAGTTCAGTTTAATTAGTCAAGTTTGATAAACTATTTGATCGTGGGACGCCTGCTTAATGGATACAGGCATTTAAAACATATCCTTAATCCACAGTATTTTAAAAAGGCATTGCTTTGTTTTGAATAAAAGTTTTAATATGATTCAATTCATTGCAGTTTTCTCTGTTGTCTTACCTTTTTTTTAAAGATCCTGATGGTTTTATGAGCAAAAAACGTGTAGCATAATGACCTGAGAGTATGTGGTAGTTATTTCACTTAGTCTTCATCCCTTTTGTATCACTATTTAATTGTATTTCACGTTTGTTTTTTTTTTTTTTTTTTTCTTTATTGGTCTCAACTTATACAAGTTATTTAACCAGCACTAACATTAGTTACATGAAAATAAATACAATAAAATTTAAAATACTATTTGGCTCTGTAAAATTAAAAAAAAAAATAAGGTGAACAATATTTTTTATAAATTAATGTTAGAAGATTTTAAAAATGACATGATTATGGCTGTACTGCAAATTGGTTTTCGTAAATAATCATTTAGACATAAAGGGGAATACTGGGGTCGAAAAGCTAAAACCATTTTTTGGTATAAGAATTTTATATTATCTGTATTATTACTGCATTCCATCAAGATATGACCTAAACTTCCAATTTCACCACAGCTGCAACTTGGGGAGTCAAGGATACCAATTCGGAACAGATGAGCAGAACTATAGCAGTGACCAATTCTCATTCTGCACATTGTTTGTTTACATTTTATTTCAACAATGTTTTGACATTATTAATTATCGAAATTCGGGTTATCTTCTTCTTTCTAGGAAATAAATGTATAGTTTTTACGGTCCGATAGCCAATTCTTGTTCCGTGGTACGAATTTGACAGATAACACTAAGGGGATATTTGGTGTTGTGCTATTTGAAATGCATTTCTAGAAAAATTAGGTTTAATACTTAACTCTAGTTAGGAATAATGGTATTATACGCCGACACTCGAACGGCGGATATAACTATTGAAATTTTAAAAAGAGTTTCTAGACACTTTGAAACACACTATACATAACAATTTTGGGTCCTCTAACACTTATTTATAAACAAAAATTTTACCTTAAAATCCTTAAAATTTGTTGTCGAGTCTCCATCATAAAACAAATGTGAAATAAACCATTTTCACTGATTTCTTGTTGTAGAAACGGCTAAATATCAATATAAGACCATTCATAGAGCAATAAACCGTACCAATTTTTTTCATAAACGATAAAATTTTCTTATTTTTCATTTTTAGTTTGTTAGAAAAACAAATGAACACACTAAATTATTTTCAATGACAATTTATGTGTCTAGTTTCTATAAATGCGGTGTTGCTAAATCGAGTAAGAAAACAAATAAGTCAGGAAATAATTCGGTTAGTGAAAGTTGGCTGAAAAATTACATAGTGTCTGGCCAGAAGGTAAATTTGGATCTCGAAGTAAACACATTTGTAGTAATCACAGACAACCGTCTTTTTATTTCATTCCATGATGATTGTACGTTAATTACGGCATGTCGGTACTTATCTAATATTTAAAAATAAATATTTTTTAATTTGAGCTGGGTCCAGGCCGTTGGAGTTTATGCCGGTTGGGGCAGCCAGGTATGAATTAAAAATTTTCTTACAAGAAGTCATTCCTTCATTTTCTTATTGTATATTTTCTTATTATTAGATTCCCACGATACAAGACACGTTCGTTATAAGTTGGGATCGAGGTTTACTGGCCAGACGCTAATGAGGGTTGGTTAGATTAGGTTAGGTTTTTTCAATTTGAGCTGTGTCCAGGCCGTTGGAGTCTATGCCGGTCACGTTCAAAGATCCCGAAACCAGCTGCCATACCAATGCTATTGAGTCTTTATGGAGATATACGAAGGCTGTTACAATGTCAAATGAAAAAAAAAGGCACACATACCAGGTAATTTGGCTAGGTATATGTTTTATAAACGCTAGACAATACTTGTCGAGTTGAAGAGTTTTTAAAACTGGCGGGAAAATTGTATAATCCTTGCAATTTAGAAAATATCAATATTGACGTCGAAGAGTATTCTGCCGATGAGGGCGAGGAAGAAGATCTTGATATGGGTATTTTTTAAATTGTTAGTTTTATATAATTTTTCTAATACTGAAGTCAATTGGTTGGCCAGGTATAACGCAGGACATAGGTAAAAATTACCATTGCTATGTAATACATAATTGATATAACAACATTGTATTTCTTTTAGACACATGTCACACTGCCAATGTCAATTATCATTGCGGTCATTAAAATTGGATGATTTTGACGAAGTTTACCTTGGTCGTAAATTAAGAAAATAAAACTGTTTAAGAAAAAATTTGGATGATTTATTGGATTATGAGTGATGTAGTATTGTTATTTAGCAGTTTCTATAACAAGAAATTAATCAAAATGATGTAGTTCAAATTTTTTCAACATCGAAATTGGAGGATACATTTTAATAGTTTTAAGGTAAGAAAAAAATATTTTATAACGTTTGTAGGGCAAAAAAAGTATTTTGAAATGTGTTTCAGAAGGTCTTAAATCGTTTAAAACTTTATATTTTATTAGGATGTATAAATACATTTGGGGTCGAATTAGATTAATTTAGATAAGTTCTATAGTAACTTGTGGCGATCACCGGAAGTGTGATTTTCAAAATATATATGGTCATATCCTCCTTGGTGAAGCCATCTTGACTTTTGGAAAAGGAGTTAAATACGACGTAGCCATGAGTTTCGAGGATCATTATTTTTCGTCTTTTCGTTGGAAAAGGTACCGGGGGGTACGTGGTTGACTGTTCGTCTGGCCTTGTGAGTCAAGGGTCGTCGCGAAGCACGTGGGTAAAACCAAGACGTCGACTGCCTCTATCAGACCTCTAGAGGGTTGTTGTCGACGACCCTGTTGTATTCCGTCCGCAGCCGCTGTTCCACTGTTCCTGATATTCCAGACGCATCTGGGTGATGCGCTGTGATTACTTAGTCCAGTTTTGTTCATTTGATGTCCTGCAGTCCTACAAGTTTTAAGCCAGTTTCCTGTCCGGCGTAATCGTAACCAACACCAGTGGTGGAGAGTTCCATCGCTTAATGGATTTCTACCAGAAATCAGGTATCTGAAATTCTGCAAACCAAGGTATAAAAGACCTTTAGTCTAATAACTTCAGTGATACTAGTAATTTATATTTCGATTTATCATTTGAATTTTATTTATAAGAATAAATCTGTAACTGTATTAATTGTACATAAGCTTAACCTGCTGTAAGCCTTAAATCTAAAAAACACAATTCAAATTTAAAATTTACAATTATATTGTATTATATCAGTCATCCTCATCCTCATCATTAAACTTAAACAAAACTCCTTAATTATTTCGTTTATTCTAATAATTTTAAATTCAGAAAATTTCTCTTTAACTTAGATATTTTCCTTGTCATTTTGTATCATATCCGTAGTTAAAATCATAGAGATCCTATTGTTAGGAGTCTCTGATTTAGGTAGGTTAGTTTTTAAAGTGCTCTAGGTAAATGTATACCTTTATGTTTCTTGATATAAAAAGTTATTTTTTAAAAACAATTTTTATTTGAATTTAAATACAATACGTGTTTTTATTTACAAGTCTACAATCATTCTCATGAAAATATTAATTATTAAATGAAACGTTAACTTTTGCCGAATCAGCACGTGTGACGTGCCGGCGATGTGGTCGATGTTTGATTCCATATATGGTGGTGTTTATGGATGGTTTCTGATAACGTTCGTAGTTCCTATAACATAACTCCTCCATCCCCAAAAGGAAATCAAAGGGTGTAACTGAGGTGGAACCACTTGAGTTGCGTCAATGGCAGAAGGCTTCTTCTTCTTCAGTTTTAGAAATTGCGTGATCAATTTTCTGTTCTTTAGTATTAAGTATATAAGGGTCAAGCTAAAGAGGGACGAGCTAATTCCTGTTGCCCATTTGAAGGTTGTGGTATAGTTGAGAAATTCTTGTAGAGGCTCGATACTATCTTCATTAAGTTGTATTTTATGTAGTTCGTCCAGATGAATTTTTTGGAGGTGTATTTTTTGTATGCTGATGGTGGGGAATGACATCTCGCCGATATTTTATAGTTTGATAGGGTGACCCTCTATGATGCTTTTCTCATTTTCATAGAAATATTTCTTAGTAGTTATCGAACATTTCGGTGGAATTATAAATAAGTAGGTACCATGAAGAATGGAAACATCTGTTTCTGCGCAATTTGATTTTATTTTCTCTGGTTCTGGAAAAATGCCGATGTAATGGCTTTCATTGATTTCCTCTAATAATTGGCCGGAGATTCGAACGGGTATCTGTCGACATTGTGCAGGGGATGATGTAACTGATAAAATTGAAGTTATGCAGTCTTGGTTGTAGAGATTCTTGTTCTTGATATTGGTACTGATCGTTGCCAAGGATTAGGTATGTGGAAGGGGGAATAAGGATAGTTTGATTTTCATTGGGAACGGAGTGAAGATGATAATAGTTAAATAAATCTGAATGCACTAAAGGGAAATCTAGCGAGAAAATTGTCTTGTCTTTATCGTAGTATACTTTAGTTTCAATTACTTCGTAGTATTTTATAATTTCGTCTTCGATGAAAATAAGTTGGTCGTGCGGATACAAGTTATACAATTCTTTGATAATTTGTTTTAAATCATCGGGGGTGATTATGCTTTGATGTAGTATTTTAAGATTGGCAAAGCTAATTGCATTTTCAATGTCAGTGAGAAAGCTCATCATTGAATCCGAATTTATTTTTATTTGGTTAAAGATTTCTAGAAACTCTAAATAGTGTGTGTAACTAAATGTCGTCTCATTAAGTGCTTTTCCTAATTCATTAATTTTATTAGAGATTAAAAGTTGATTATCCGAAATTGTAAATAATGATTCGTTTACAACTCGCATTAGATTTTTATTTAAAGATAGTTGAGAATTAAATTTTCTTATAATTTTATTTTGATTATTTTCTAATTCAGAAATGCTTGCGTAAATTTGGTTTGCATCTTCTTGGTCCATGTTTCCGCTGATAAATTTCACTAAGGAACCTAAAGGATTAATTAACCCTATTTTATGACGGTTTGAAGGAAATATAGAGTTCATTTTTACATTTATTTTGTTAACTTCGTATTGTAAATGTTTGTAGGCGTTACGTAAGGAATTAAATTTATTGAAAGTGGAAGATTGATTTATTAATCTAGGAAAAAATAACCCGTGCGTGAACTATTATTTAAACGGTAGTGCGTTAGCAACTGTGAACTCCTATAACGACCTGGGTCTCATTGTAAACTCTTCATTAACGTGGTCAGAACACATATCAGCGGTATGTAAACGTTCGAACTCAATGATCTACCTATTAAAAAAGTTCTTTACGCGTGTGAACTTTCAAACATTTTCTAAACTTTATACAACTTACGTTAGACCGTTGATGGAATATGTCGGACCTGCGTGGTGTCCTGATTTGGTTTCTGATCAAAAAAGATTGGAAAATGTTCAACGCTACGCTACTCGAATACCTTTCGGTAGAATCAGACCATCGTATGAAGAACGGCTTAACATGGCGAATTTGTGTTCATTTGCCCACAGAAGATTAAGGGGTGTTTTAATTGTGACATACAGAACTCTTCATGGTACTTTTTCATCAAACCTCTATAGTATACTCCCACGGAATACAGATGAGCGCCTCCGTGGACATGAATACAAGTTGAGCAAAGAATATTTTAAAACACGTACCCGAGAAAACTTTTTTTGTAATAGAGTTTTTTATACTTGGAATAATTTACCCTCGAGTGTTGTTCGCGCACAGTCAGTAAATGTATTCAAAAACCGACTCGATGACTTTTTTAACGAAAACTAAAAGTTTATTTTTAGTGCTTTGTTTGCATTATGTTATTTGCTAATTACTTATTTAATAATTGTCTTTGTTATTGAACTTGTAATTTTGGGCTTAATAGGATTCATTCCTCAGCCCTAATTTGTTTGTAATAATAATAATAATAATAATAATAATAATAATACTGAGAAGTTAGGTTAATTACTTGATTTTCTATGGGAGTTACAGGAATATAATGGAGAAATGTGTGGGAAGCAATCTTCATTTTTGCTGATACGAGTTTGAAAGGAAGGATGCCTGGGTTATTTTTGAGGGATGTTATCTGAATCTTCTGGCTCGCTACTATCTGAAGAATTGTCGTCCTGTGGGATTTTATTAATTAGTTGCCTAGGAGGTTTGAAAGATTGTTTATGGTAATTGTTTTGAGAAGTTGTGACTGTGAGATCGTTAGATGCTATGATATGTTCGGGTTTATATGGAGGTTTGATTTTAGATTGTCTGTCCGTTTGTTTTTTATATGCGACTGTGCCGGGTAAAATGTCGGGAGGATCAGTTCTTTTTTCGTTGAGTTTTGCAATAAGCTTTTGTTTTTTCTCATTTGTTTCGGTATGTATTTTATTGTAAATTTGTTTTATGTTTTCTTTATGTTCGCTTAGTTGAATATTGTAAGGTAGAGCTTCATTATCTATTTCACAAGGGTCTTTTAATTCGAGGTGACCTAAAAGAAGGTCTATTGGTTTGCATTTAGTAGCTGAGTGTATTGAGTTGTTATATCCTATAACGGACAAGGTTAGTTTTTCGAATGAATTCAATTTAGGTTTGGTTATTGCTAATGTTCTCATATGTTCGAGTAGGGTTGAATGGAACCGTTCTACTATTGCATTGCTATTGGGATTTTGTGGTAAGGTATAGTGCCAATTAATGCGATATAGTTTGGCAAAATCTTTAAGAAGATGTTGAGTGAATTCTGTTCCACAATCTGACACAATGTTTTCGGGAATTTTAAAAGTTGAAACAAATTGTAATAATGCTTGATAAATATGGAGGGCTGCCATACTAGGTACTATATAAGCCTGCCCAAAACGGCTAAAACTGTCACATATTGTCAATGTAATCGTATTGTCAAATTTGAACGTATCTACGTGTACTGTCTCAAGGGGTTTTTTTTGGAGTCGGAGTTAGCTCGAGTTTTATTAAAGGAGGGTGTCTTTCATATTTTGCTTGTTGACAAACTGAACAATTATTGATGAAATCTTTTACGTCATTGTTTAATTTTGGCCAATTGTATTTTGATTTTAACTGATTTATTGTTTCATGAATACCTCTGTGATTTGTTTTTCCTTCATGTTGATTTTTCAGTAATTTTTTTTGTCTTTTTTCGTTGTTTATGTCATATAGTAAAGTATTTGATTTTAGAAGTATAAAAGCGGAATTTTTGAAAATTAACGGAATAAATTTACACATATTTTTATAAAGAATTTCTTCGCTGTCGTTTTAGAAAAGAAAACATATCGTTTCTTTGGGACACCGTAATCTTTTAGAAAAGTTATTATTTGTTGTTTAAAAGAGTTATTCGTTACGTATAGGGACCATCTAGTCCTAGCGGGAGCATTGAATACTTTTTTTATTTCTTGCCTGGGGGTTTGATTAACTTTAATTATAATAATTTGATTTAGAAATGTATTTAAAGGTTTATCGGTTATATGTATGCCTAATATAGGGTTTTCTTGACTGGTATGTATAGTATCACCGTCAGAATCGTCTTTGTCATTTGAGTCAAATTCTGCAAGTACAGATTGGATGTCTTAGTCAGTTATTATTGGTACGTCGGGGTGTTCCCGAATCGTTTGGGATGGTGTTTTTGAAGTTGTGGGATTAGAATTGTCGATAGATGCGTTAAAGTTTTCAATGTATTCAAAGATATTTGAAGGGTTATTAGTAGATTTATCAATAGGGTAAATTTCTATCCTGGAGAGAGCGTCTGCGTTGGTGTTAGAGGAACCCTTTTTGTATATAATTTCATAGTCGAATTAATCGAGTTTTAGTCTCCACTGAACCAAACGAGAATTGGGTTTTTTTAGAGACATGAGCCACTGTAGGGGTTTGTGGTCTACTAAAATTTTGAATTTCGTGCCGAATAGATAAGCTCTGAAATGTTTCGTACTCCAGACGACTGCTAACAATTCTTTCTCAATCGTTGAGTAATTCTGCTCAGCGGCATTAAGGGTACGGGAAGCATATGTTATTGGTTTGTCCTGACCAATAGGTCCTTGGGACAGGATGGCTCCGATAGCGAAGTTACTTGCATCTGTCGTTAAAATAAATTATTTGGAGAAGTCGGGGTAGATTGGGATAGGTTCGTTTGTAAATAGGGATTTGCAGTCTTCAAATGTCTTTGTGTAGAGCGGGTCGTTTATGTCAATATGTGCCCCTTTTTTCAGGCAGTTCGTAAAGGGTTTTGTAATTTTTGCAAAGTTATTAATGAATTTTCTATAGTATCCTAAAAGGCCCAAAAAGCTTTTAATTTCTTTAGTTGTTTTCGGAATCGGATAATTAATAATGACTTTAACTTTTTTGGGGTTAGGTTTGATGCCTTCAGGAGTCACAATGTGTCCTAAAAAGGCTACATTTTTTTTTTAGAAATTCAGATGTGTCAATCTGAACTTTAAGATTAGCTTGACGAAGTTTTTGAAACACTTTCTTTAAATTTATAATGTGATCTTGTAGAGAACTAGAAAAAACGATTATATCGTCCATATAAACGAGGAAAACTTTATCTGGAAGTTCTTTTAAGACATTGTCCGCGTAATGCGTTGGAATGTAGCAGGTGCGTTTTTCAGGCCGAAAGGCATTCTGACATATTCGTAGTGACCGTTTTCGACATTGAAAGCAGTCTTTTTGATATCGTCAGGGTGCATTTCATTCTGATGAAATCCACTAGCGAGGTCAAGGGTAGAAAAATAACAGCATCATCCGAGTTTGTCGAGTATGTCTGTAATGTTCGGAATAGGATAACGGTCGTCAATTGTTTTTTCATTGATTTTCCTATAGTCAACAACAATACGCCATTTTCTTTTTCCTGAAGAGTCTAATTTCTTCGGAACTATCCATATTGCCGATGACCACGGGGAATCGCTTGGTCTTATTATGCCTTTTTCGAGCATGTCATTTATTTGTTGTTCTACTTCGGGCTTATGAACGTATGGATATCTATTCGCTCCGTGCGAAGTCATGGAAAGGGAAGCAAAAGCGATACTAGCGCTAGCTGCGGATAATTCGTGAATTTTAGGGGGATATTTTGTAATTTTGGCATATCAAATACACGTATACATTTTACTTTTTTTCAAAAAAGTAGGTAAAAACAACACAATAAGCAACCGGAGTTGCTGTGTTGAAAATTGTACAAATACTAGCAAAAAAAAAACAGTGAAACTTATATAACAAATTTCACTAACAAAGTGGAAATTAAATCAAAGAAATAAATGGATAGGTGTACAATAAGAAGAAAAATTACCTTTATTTTTGTGATAATAACAGTAATGCTGGAAATAGTAGACATCAAAAACTAGAAAGTTTTTAAATAAACAATAAATTATCATTTTACGATGTTCTTTAATATCCCTTTATTCTTAAATGTTCATTCAGCAAGGACTAGATTTCAAGATTTCTGCCGTTGATTATAATATTTGGCTGGTATGCAATTTTGTGACTTACTGATCGGAAACCAGTTTTAATCATTCATTCTATGTTTTCTTTAAAACAAAAATGAAAATATAAGTAGCGATCCTTTTTATACATTTTAACTTCAGGCTATTATAAATGGTTTCTTCAATGACAACTTATTAGACTTAGGCAACTTCTCATACATTTTTCAGTAAATACTGTTGCCTGCCTATATTTTATTATTGATTTTTAATGATTATACATAATTTTCTTCAATTTAAGCGTGAAAAATATATAATAATAATAAATTAATGTTTTAATTGTTTTATAAATCCATATACTTTTATTAAAACTAACATATATACTTTTTATTTACGAATTCTATTAAAAATTGTATTTGTCAGTATAGGCAGAAATACTCCTTTAATACCAAAACAAATTGGCGCTGCTGTCGCGCACGGAGCGAATAGGTTTTACTATAAATAGGGGTTTCGTCTTTTGTCTTAATTTCGTGTTTCACCTGATTAGTAAATGTCAGTGGTAAATTTTCTTTATGAAAGATGTCTTGAAATTGTCTACATAGTTTTTCTATATGATATTTTTCTTCGGAGTTTAGGTGAGAAGTTCTAATGTATTGGTTTATGTCGAAATTGTCATAGAAATTATTTGTCGGGTTTTGGACGGACATTTGGAATATTTCTTAAGTTTCGTTTAAGAGTTCTACGTGGATGGGTTCATAAAGATAGATATCTTGAGTTTTTTAGGTATTGTTTTGTATGTCGACACAAGCATAACCATTAAAAAGTTTTAAATCAGGAATTTTGACTATTTCGTTTTGAACGTTGATGGGGATTTTTGCAGTTTCAATAGAATATGGTTCAATCCGAGCGAAAAATAAAAGTTTTCCTTTAGATTCATAATGAGATAATGATAGATTCGTATCTTTTGTTTTTAGAAACGAATTTTTTAAATCAATTTCTACTTCTAGATCTTTAAGAGTTTCGTAGCCTATAAGGCCGTCAAAGAAATGGTGGAATTTGAAGAGATGAAATTTCATAGTTTAATTAAATTTTAATTAAGAAAAAGCGGGTATTTCTACGCAAAGGTCTCTCGTTGTTGTTTGAAAAACAGAACTTAATGTGATCGGTTCTTTAAAGATATATTCGGGGAAATAATTTTCGTCTATTTCGGGATTAATGAAGGATTTTGAAGCACCTGTATCGATTATCAGTTTTAAAGGAGGGTTGGAAATTACGATAAACGGTAGATCTTTTTTGTCATATAAGGAGTATATTTCTATGTTTGATTAGTCGTATTGGATATTTTCTGAAAATTTTGTGAATCGTCTAAATTTTCTGATTCTGAATTTGGGCTCTGGGCGTTCATTTGATCTGGGTAATTATTTACATAACAATCGTCTGGTAATCAGTCGTTAGCGTGTGCGTTTAAACTATTGTTAGTGTACGAGTAAGGAGTTTGGAAATAAGAGTCGTTTCCTTCGTAAGTGGTATCTTCTTCATAGGGGTAGTAGGAATCTGCAGAATTATTATAGTCATAGTACTGTGGTTGGTCAATATTGAAAAGTTCTTCGGATGTAAATTTTGGTTGTGATTGAAATTGGGGTTGGAATTGTGTATTGCCTCTTCTGGCGTTGGTATTAAATGTATTACGAGAAACACCGCTCATGGGTGTGGGTTTAGATCTTTTAAAATTAGGGTTTGGTTTCCAAACATTTGTGGGAGCTCTAGGAGGTTGTTGTGTGCCGAATACTTGGCGATTCGTAGGGAATCTTTGATGGGTAGGTCTGGGTTGGACATTTATAGGTCCGCGGGGAAATTGATTAGAAACATTTTGCTGAGGATGGAAATTTGGTTGAAAATTTGGTTGAAAATTTTTTGAAAATTTGGTTGATAATTTGGTGTATTAAAATTCATGTTAGAAGGATTAAAGTTACCGTTATAATATTGATTAAATTTTGGTGTTATTCTAGGTTTAATATTATCTGTATTGGATTTTTGCAAATGGAGAGTATTAATTTCCTCAATAACATTTTGCCTAGCTTCTGCAAGTATTTTTGGTTTCATTGCTCTTATTGTAGAGCCTAAAGGTTCTTTAAGACCTGCTAAGAATATTTTTAAAGCATGTTTATTATAAAAATCCTTTTTTACAGTTGCACTAGCTTGGACAGTTTCATGACAGTCAACAAAATTATGAAGAGCACTTAAATTTGACATTACCCTAGTGTAGAAATGTAGGGCAGGTTCATTAGAATTTTGTCTTAATTGATCTCTTTCGAATAATAAGCCATTCTCATCGCGCTGATCACCGAAGTGAGCTATTAATGAACTTTTAACTGTTTCCTAATCTTTAGTAGTACAAATACTGTAAACTTGTCGTGCAGGACCAACTAATTTTGAATATATTCCAAAAATTAAACTTACGTTTTCTACACTGCCAGAACTTTCTGGGGATGGATCCCAGTAAGTATTTATTAAAGTATTGGCAGTTTCTAGAAATGAAGCTAATTCTAAAGGATTTCCATCAAATTTTGGTACTATTTCTAACAATTTTGGGGTCGGCATTATTGTTGAATTTGATTCTTCGTTAATAGATAAATTACTAAAATAAGAGCTAATCTCTAAATCTAAACTATAATCTTCTTTGTTAGATACGTTAAAACTAAATTCTGATTGTAAACTATTAAAACTAGGCTCACCGTCGATCTCCGCAATGGAATTTTTGGATGAGGAGAATGACATAGACAGGAAAAGGATAGATAAATGAAGGCAACTTACAGTATTATCACGATGATGTCCATAAGGGCCTAGAGACTTTACTTCTTATTCTAATTTTCTTCTGAAACTTTCCAAGGTGGATGTTCTCAGTTTATTTAACAGTTTCTGCACTTTTCGCGATTCTGACACTTTCCAATACGGATGTTATCAGTGTTTTTATTTCACTAAACTAGGTTCGGTAACTTTTCTAAAACGAGGTTTTTTCCGAATTAACAGTAGATACTGAAGGATTATTTGCGATAAATGTCCTTTCGGAATCCTACTGACTGCGCCACTTTATGTTTCTTGATATAAAAAGTTATTTTTTAAAAACAATTTTTATTTGAATTTAAATACAATACGTGTTTTTATCTACAAGTCTACAATCATTCTGATGTAAATATTAATTATTAAATTAAACGTTAACTTTTGCCGAATCAGCACGTGTGACGTGCCGGCGATGTGGTCGATGTTTAATTCCATATATGGTGGTGTTTATGGATGGTTTCTGATAACGTTCGTAGTTCCTATAACATAACTACTCGTATACCTTTTAGACAATTCAACAGTAAAATTTTATAAGAACACGTATTTTTCAAAAATAGTAAATGCCATAATACCGACTCTTGCCTTTTATTTATTTAACTTTAAGGATAATCAGTATTACTAACGATTTAATGACCCACACCTTTTGTCCCGACAGCTAGCCGAAGTGGTCTTCTTCTCTAAGCTCTAGGAGAACACTATTACCTTTTTTTTGTAATGGTTTTCTAAATTCTAAATAATAATATACAAAATTTAGGAGGTTACCAACTAACCCCGATCTTTGAGTAATAGTAAATATTCCCGTTATATTCTGAAAACTGATAGATTAAATGGACGTCGTAATGCAAAAAGAACCAAGCGACAACAAGATAGTTTTGAGAAAATGAGGTTTAAAGTTTTTGCAACATAATAAAATCAGTTTAAAAAAATAAAAAATTTTGACTGCACTTTCTTACACTTCATTGCTTGGGGTTTTTGACGGTTTAGGTGTTTTTACTCTTGAATTCAAAAACCATTTTGTTAAAAATATCGCTTGGTTCTTTTTTGCATATTGCGTTTTGAATAATAGTCCAGTAAATGAAGGACTGAAAAGATCGAAAGCTTTACAAAAATAAATAATGAAAAAATATCATTAGTACATCAAAAATTCGGTCAAGCCGACGACTCTAAAACAGAGATTGTATACAAATACATGCGTGGGTACACGAGGTTAGGTTATATATAATATCATGGATCTCAGAGGGGGAGCGTAAAAATGAAGTATATAATTGTAACAATCTTTTAAGAACCAAGAACGGATAGGGGGATTGACTTATATCAATGGAAAGATCAGAATACAAGCTTTACTTTGATATAGTTATTAATCCTCAAAAAATAAAAAACGGGGAATAAGAAATGGTTAAACAAAAAAAGGCCGGTTTTCACTCGTGTGATCAATTTTCCTCATTTCTTGAAAATTGTTAGACTCTATTAAAAATAAAAAAATATATTCGAAAAGTAGACCATCTAAGCTTTAAAATGATGTACATCGGAAATCAATATAACGGATCGTAAGATTATAATTCGCGCTTGTTATGAAGATTCTAAGGAACTCAGAAATCGGCTAAAACATTTAAATAAAGAAATCAATTTTGTATTAAAACGCAAGAAAAGTATTACAAAAAAAATTCTGAGATCATTCAAGACCCCCAAGGTCCCATTATAAAGGCAAAATTAGAATAAATGACTATTTTTAAAGAAAATATAAATAAATTAATGAAGCAGTCTCTAAATATTGTTGAAAAAAATTTTGCCTGCTTTTTAAAATATTTTTGGCAAATACGAACTGACTGCAAGTTACATGGAATTGTAGCTACGGGTTTTCCAATTGCGATGAATTTTGAATCATCGAAAAATATCAATTTTTTCCCGAGATATGGAAAAATTCGTCTGCCCGCTTACACGTTAATTCATAGAAAGCGGAATTCCTGCAGGTAGAGCAGCAGCTGAAATGAGGGGACTTTTGAGTGCCATTATCTTGAAAACTATTGAATTTTCGAAGAAATTGATAGGGACCATTTTGGTAGATAATGAGCTTATCTTTATTTTTTGTCTGAACAAAAATTCTCTAATTGGCATATTCAGTCAGACATTAGCGGGAAACCCATTTTCCATGTTTTAGTGGTCCATTTTCATCCCCTTCCGGTACCAAGAACTCGTTAAGGATTTTCTCGTTTAAAAACACCTGCGATTACCCACAAATTGCGCTATGTGGGAAATCATCAGCAAATTTTCTACAGGTTTGACGCTTCAGTTACTGGACTATAAAAGGTAAAACCAACAATAAAATAATTCGAAACAAAATTATTGAAAAAATTCTACATGCTAACACTATGGGTAGTAGTATCTAATTGTCTGTTTCAAAGTCCGAAACACCTCCACATCCGTCCAGATCGTCTTCAACAGTACCGTCTGTGTAAAGACCCGAATAAAATTCTAGATAATCTTTAGGTATTAAATGCCAAATCGATTTTGGGTCCCTTAAGTTTTCTTCGGCAATTGGTTTTCCATTAGGCCAGAGAGCATTTATGTCGGACTGAGTAAAGAAGTTGTCTGGACGACCACGGGTTCTTTTGGATATATCAACCTCAACAAATGCATCATCGTTGAAATTTCCTTTCGTGTAAATTGAGAATGGTGCTTCTTTTACTATTCTTATATCCCTTGTGTTTAGCCAACTTATATTTTCCCCGTTTACTCCTCTCTTTCGGTTGGTTATTTGCTTTTCTATTTTTCCTGAGATTCCAAAAAAAAATATTTTTCCATTGGAGTAACGGAAAAAGGATTTTTTATGCGAGAAGTTTTCATTATTTCAAAATAATCTTCGGGAGTATATAGGCGCTGTTGTCTTTTGAGGGCGGCCTCAATTTTTCCGAAGTCATCGTCATTGGGTAAATAACTGTGTCCTGAGATCAAGTATTAAGTATCAAGTTACAGGATAAAAGAAATTATAAGATTTTTAGGATTATTAGGATTTATTTAGGACTCATTTAACATAAACTGCATTTCTAAAACCTAAAATAAATGCTACTTCCAATAAATCTAGTGAATTAATTCATATTTTATCATTTGTTTACTTACTTTTTCAAACTTGAAATGAAATCCATGTAGAATTTATCCAGAAGGAAAGAGGACATAAGTATCTTAATAATAAACAATTTTTACTATTTGTTACATTTCAAAATAACTCAAAATCATTTCAAAAGGTAACCAAATTATTAAATTAGTTTTGTTTACATTTTCATAATATCTACATGTCATAAGTCACAAAAGTCGATTTTAATGAATGACAATTAGAATAAATGATTAGTAATATGAATTAAGTAATCAAACATTCATCTACCAGTTCTAAGAAATGTACTAGAACTAGACTTTTAATTAAAATGTTTTGTCTTTGTCTACCAACTAGATTAGACATAAGTTAATCTCTTTTCAAGTATTGGAATTTGTAAAATAACAAACTATTTAATAATTTGGAGGGTCTTGTCAAATGGGAATATGCCATTTTGTTCTTCTTGTGAGAGCTTTCGTCAAGAATACGTGTCTCAACATTTTTTGTGGATTTTTCCAAAAGTTCTTCGATTCAAGAGATTTCGAATTGTTCTATTGAATAGAAATTCATCAACCAAAGGTTGGATTTAATTTCACGTATTGAAAACGTCCAGAAACTATTGATCAGGAGACCCTGAGCAAATTTATTACTCTTAGAGGCCACACTCCATCAAAGGTACTTTAAATAATAACTTTTTCTATATTTTTACGTTTTATTTCTCCAAGTTGTACATAACTTCCGACGTTATATTCCTCTGCAAACGTCGCCATCACAGACAACTTCATCCAGACCGTCCATGGGGAATCATTGACTGGTTTCATACGTCCCTAGTCTCAACCCCTTGCGATCGATCCAGATCCAGACACTAGCCACGGAGAATCATCGACTGTTCTAATATACCTAGTCTCATCTCCCAACCTGCTATACAAGGTAACCTTTCTATGCTTTATTAATCCGGATTTCGGACTGTGTTATTGGACATATAAACCTGAAACCGCCTGATATATTTTGAGAAATATTTGGCTACTCGAATTTGTACATATATATTTAGTTGTAAATTTTTATCAAGCTAATTAGTTCATAGTATAAACTTACCATATCTTAACAATGTATTGAACTTGTCCGATTATTTCCAGCCTTAAGCGTTGAATACTTTATTTTGTAAAATATTTAATTACAAATCATGTTGTTCGCCGAAAATATGCATATTTAAGGTCAATCTAAAATTATTAGTGAATATAATATTATAACATAAAATCTCTAACTAATAATCTCTAATTACCTCCTATTGTAATTTTTCCATATTGAGATTATTCAATTTTTAATAATTTATAAAATATTTGTGACATTTAACTTTAAAATCTTGTAACATAACCTCACTATCTAACAAATGGTAAGACGACCAGGTTAAAATAAAAAGAAGACAATCAGACTATTCCGGTCCTAGTATTCAACACAAATAAAGCCACGTAAAAGGTAATCGATTAGTTTTTATTGTAATCATCCCTTTAAGTACCCAACCCCTGAGAAATAACCAACAACGCCTTATTATAGGTCAGATACACGTAAAATATTTTTTAAATCATGTTTTAATTCAAAACACTCTACTTGTGTATCATTTTTTTTTATAAATTATGATTATTGGCATAAAAATATAATTTTAACTAACTTTAAAAGTGTCTGAAAAAAAGATACGGATACTTGTATCCGAGTACATTTTTAATTCTTAAGTAAATATATCCGTCCCTTTTTTAAAAGTATCGAGATGGTGTACCTAAGTATCCTATTCAATATTCGGATACTTTTTTCATGTATCCTTACAGAAAATTTCCGAACAATCTTGATATCCAGTTATTTAGTACATACAATACCTATTAGTTGCTTAGTCTTAAAATGTACTCTTTTATTATTAAATATTATATTTTAGCATAATAAAAAGCATTTTACTAGGTAGGTACTACTATCTAAGAATATCTAAGGACATGCACACATAGTTATCATAACGCACCGGGTATGAATGTGATTTATAAAACAAGTTTTACTTATTTTTCCTGCCTATCGCCGATTAAATTTCACGACCATAATTGTTAGTTATTTTGCAAGAAACTGCAACTGCCCATATTAGCATTGCTCCAACGTCTAGGAAATACCGAATGGAGTGATTGCTACTGTAATGCGAAGCTTTTACTACAGGACAGGAATTTAAAATATGCCCATAGGATATCGTTCTGAATATATTTTCGTTTAACACTTAAGTGAACTCTAGACCGAAACGAAATTTTTGATTGGCACTTTTTACCACTTTTTACTTTCCTATCTGTATACAGATATAAGGAAAGTATAGGAATCATGATTTTTTTCGACTTCGAGTTTTCGACGGATTTTTACGTTTTGAGGTCCCCTGAATCCGTTTTGACTATTTTCGCGATGATGTCTGTGTGTGTGTGTGTGTGTGTGTGTGTGTGTGTGTGTGTGTGTGTGTGTGTGTGTGTGTGTGTGTGTGTGTGTGTGTGTCTGTGTGTGTGTGTGTGTGTGTGTGTGTGTGTGTGTGTGTGTGTGTGTGTGTGTGTATAACGCATAACTCATGAACCGATACACAGAAAAACACCAAATTTTAAACTTAAGCTTTGTTTCAGCGTCCAATGAGCTCATTAGATTTTGGACAGAGTCGGAACTTTTGGGGGGGTACTTTATTGGTGATCATTTTTATATTTCATGAAATATATCCGTTATTTACGTTTGGAGAAGAAAATTCTTTAAACAAAAGTTACTTATAATATTATTATCTATAATTTTTGTTCTATACAAAATTTTCCTAAAATGGTCCGTATTCGAGAAATTTGACAAAATGTAAAAAAAATATTTTTTATAAAAATTGTTCAAATAAAAGTTGTTTGTAATATAATTCTCTATAATTTTTGTTCTATACATAATTTCTCTAAAATGGACTGTATTCGAGATA
>OV651819.1:82511795-82528795 GCA_927349885.1 Psylliodes chrysocephalus
ATGTATTACAGACTCTACCCCAACTGACTCATAACCCATTTTAGACACTAACGATTTACTGATGTATGAGCGTTTAGAGCTAGTGTCAACAATTGCCCGTACATATCTACATATTGCTTCGTTAGAGGCCTTAACAACTAGAGCATACAATCGCAGCATGTCTTTCTTTACATGTCGAACAAAAAACTTTAACATGACACTTTTTGGCAATATGTCCAAATTTCAAACACTTATGGCAACGACCTTTATCAGATAAAAATTTTATTTTTTGATTATATGACCAGGTTTTCAGCTCATTACAATCTTTAGCAATATGATTTTTATTACAAAAAATACAATATAAATCCTTTTTTTGATTAAGAAGACCCGATGTAGTAGGAATATTGAAACTGTTTTCCTGATTAAAATATGAAGGTTTCTTTTTAATATAATCAAAACCAGAAACTGCCCAGGATAAATACGCTCTTAATTTTCTACCTCCTTAGAAAAATCATTAAAATATCTAAACGTAACTTCGAAGTAGATTCTATTATTACTGCGTTGCCATGCTCTCAAAACTTCTTCTGGTAAACACGATTCTACCATAGGATAGAGCATAGCTGCGTATTTATCGGATGTTACACATGGAGTTTCTAAAGACCGTAATTGAGATTCGATACTATCATACAATTTTGCTAAGCTACTTTTGATATTCAAATTATTGAGAACTAATTTTAATAACTCGCTAACATAAAATTCAACAAGTAAATCATCACGACCAAACCTAGACTTAAGACTTTCGATAGCCTTTGGGTAGTTATCATGAGTAGGTGGATAACTTTCTACTAAATGTCGGGCTTTAGACTTTGGTCTTGTCGCTTGAATAAGATATTGGAACTTATCTTCTAAAGCCATATCCTCATTCTCATCAATACGTTTAGATTGACGCAAAATTTAACAAATTCTATCTTTGGCAACTTTAAACTTGTTTTGTTACTCTTAACTGATTCTTGTCGCATCTGAATTAAATAGCTGATTTACAGAAATAGACTTATACTTGCGATTAACATCATCCATAATCTCTACTTCTTGTAGAATAACTCTCTCATCGCAAGCTTCATCCAACATATAACCTATTAACTGATCATGGAGATCAACCAACGAAGACACCTTTTTTCCTAACATTTCAACATTGCATTTTAACACCTTCTGGTCAGGTTCCTTGCTCTTAAGAATCGTCTCCGTTTCATCGCAAATATTTTGAAAAGAAGCACATACAACTCCAAAATACTTCTTGGTCTTATCCATCTCGATGGTATCTCGCAGGGGCTTTCAAAAATTTAAAATACAAGGTAAACTAACCGTCAAAATATATTTTCAAAAATGATCCAAATATGGAATTGAACCAGAAACAGTAAAACTTATGAAACTCCAGATATTAAAAAATTGTTTGACTTTTTTATTGAAAAGATACTTCTAAAACATATATCATATTAAGTATAAGGGGTTAAAGAAAAGGTCCTTTATTTCTCAGTCTCAAGTCAATTTTAATTGGCGACCGGTTTCGAAGCTATTACTTCATCATCAGGCACACCTAAATGGAATGCCAAGGAGTCAGTTGTAATAAAAACAATTATAAAGTATGAACGGACATTAACATATATAAAATAACAGAAAAAACACAAAAGAAAATTAAACAATGACCTTGACTCAGCTTGACTATTTCCATAAAGGAAGTGCTACATAAAGTTTAACAAACGAGTTAAAAAAGTCATGTAATACCTACAATAGTATTTTTTTTAAATATTTTTAGGTTAGGTTAAACCGCGAGATGTCTGATTGAATAAATTAATAATTAAAACACATGTAAGACAATTTTCAACCAAACAACACAAAATAGTTTTTACAAGCACAAACAGTTAAAAAATTTTTAAAGAATATAACGTTAATTACAAATGAAAAGTAAAAATGAGATTATCAGACTCCCATGACATCTATCTAGATTTTAACGAATTAGTGCAGTAAACTGTAAATTTTAAATTTAGCGGATAAATAGTGTACTAAAAAAGGTATTATCTACTGAAAGTGAGTATAGGTGGCGGTGGCACAATTTATTGATAGTAAAAATATTAAATTGGGAATGAGAAAGTAAAAAATACTAAAAAGAAAAAAAGAAAAATAGAACACTAAACAAGAAAATATGAAAATTCATATGTAAAAGTGAAAATTGAAGCAGATAATCAAAAGAAAAATTACTGTTACAGGAAACGGAAACTAAGTTGACAAGTACGAATGTCAAAAAAGAAAAGTCAAATTTTGGCGTATGACAACCAAGTGGGAGAATTTGAATAAGCCAATTAAAGGAAACATTTAATATGAAAGATGCGAGTGGGCAAAAATTAATGGAAACAGAGAAGAAAATCTAAATTGGGAGAGAGTTCATTAATTTGTGGTAAGTAACTGATTGAAGATCAAATGAGTAGGGGTACAGGTCAGAAATTAATTTAAATAAGAGCAGAAAACGTTGGGGTACTAATAAATTGAATTTGTGCATTCAGAGAGCAAGAGGGACCAGATTTAATATTTTTTTAAATTTCCAGGTTCTCAAAGTTATTTACAAGGAATTTATTAGAAGTCATATGCAAAATGTCGAAGCCAATGCTAGAATTAAAATCGTCACCAGTGTCTAACAAATGAGAAAAACCAGTAGTGTTAGTGTTAAGACAGCGTGTGTGCTCTTTCAGGCGTATTTTAAAATTACGAAAGGTCCTTCCCACATATGAGCATGAACAGTTTAAACAAGTTAATTTGTAAACACCAGACTGATCCATAGGATCAGTTTTATCCTTATTCCTAACAAAGAGGCTACTGATGGAGTTGGACGTTCTAAAGCTAATTCTGAAGGAATCTTTGAACAAGTTGGCTTTACGATATGAGAATTTTCCAATAAAAGTAAGTGAAACATACTTACGATTATCTGCTTCAATATTGGGAAGGGGATTAATTATATAACTATTGTTCTGATTACGTTTATTCTGTTTTCTATGAAGCATTTTATCTATTAAGTTCTGATCATAATTGTGACTATTAGCAATTTGTTTGATAACGTTGAGTTCTTTATTAAAGTTATCTACTGATAGAGGTACTTTCAGAAGACGTTCCAAGTAACAATTAAAAGCTGCTAACTTATGTGTAACTGGGTGATTGGATAAATTATCAATAACAACCCCTGTGTGAGTAGGTTTTCTAAATATGTTAAATTCCAACTTAAGATCTTTACAATGGGATATAGTTAAATCAAGGAAGTTGATAGATTTGTTGTTTTCTATCTGTAATGTAAATTTGATGTTACTATGTATGGTGTTTATATAATTTAGGAAGTTATTTAACTTATCCAGATCACCAGTCCGTAGTATCAGTATGTCATCAACATATCTATGATAGAATTTAATAGCTGAGAAAAAAGGATTGTTGTTTAATATATTGTTATTCTCAAAATTTTGCATAAAGATGTCTGCAAGTATAGGAGATAAAGGTGAACCCATAGCTAATCCTGTTGTCTGTGTAAAAATTTCATTATTAAAAAGGAAGAAGTTTTGTTCAAGACTAATTGTTAATAAGTTCATAAGTTCCAACAGTTCTACATCTGGTATTTTTTAATTTTTTAAAAATACATAAGTCAGATATTTATGATGAAATGCCAATAAGGCCTGTGGTGTCCTTCGTCAATTCCCCAACATATTACACCTCAAAATGGCTTAATGATATTCTTAAAGAACACTACAAAGATCATTTTGTTCATACAGTAAAGAACAGTGTACAATTGATAGAAAAAATCAAAGATGTTCATGTCACTGACACAGATAACTTAGTTTCGTTAGATGTATCAAATCTTTTTACTAATGTACCTATCCCAGTGGTTTTAGAATACATCAAATCTTACTTACTTGTCTTTATCTACCTTACCTTTTTGTGCTTGTAAAAACTATTTTGTGTTGTTTAGTTGAAAATGGTCTTACATGTGTTTTAATTATTTATTTATTCAATCAGACATCTCGCGGTTTAACCTAACCTAAAAATATTTTTTAAAAAATACTATTGTAGGTATTAAATTACTTTTTTTAACTCGTTTGTTAAACTTTATGTAGCACTTCCTTTATGAAAATAGTCAAGGTGAGTCAAGGTCATTGTTTAATTTTCTTTTGTGTTTTTTCTGTTATTTTATATATGTTAATGTCCGTTCATACTTTATAATTGTTTTTATTACAACTGGCTCCTTGACATTCCATTTAGGTGTGCCTGATGATGAAGTAATAGCTTCTAAACCGGTCGCCAATTAAAACTGACTTGTGAGAAATAAAGAACCTTTTCTTACCTGTGTCATGTTAGCTCCTAGCCAGCCAGCTCCAAAACCAGCCGGAGCTCAAAGCGCCAGCGGTCGAAAAATATTCTTTTACGACAACAATTATTCGTTCTAAATTTTAGTTTAAAGATTACTACACCTTCAGAACGATGTTAATTATTTTCAATAACCCTTATAGAATTATATTAAGGAATTAAAGGGATGAAATTTCAATATTTTTGGTGCTGAAAATTTTTTTTCTATAATTTTATCAAGCCAATCGATAGATAATACAAATACAAACAACTTTTCTTGATACCATTTTGAATTCTATACATGAAATAAAGATTTTAGAGAGGGGTTGATATTTCATTATTTTTGGAGCTGGAAAAAATTTTGTTTTTTCTTTAATTTTATTACGCCAATCAATAGATAATACAAATACAAACAACTTTTCTTAATTCCATTTTGAATGCTATACATGAAATAAGGATTTTAGAGAGGGGTTGATATTTCATTATTTTTGGAGCTGGAAAAAATTTTGTTTTTTCTTTAATTTTATTAAGCCAATCGATAGATAATACAAATACAAACAAATTTTTTTTAATTCCATTTTGAATGCTATATATGAAATAAGGATTTTAGAGAGGGGTTGATATTTCATTATTTTTGGAGCTGGAAAAAATTTTGTTTTTTCTTTAATTTTATTAAGCCAATCGATAGATAATACAAATACAAACAACTTTTCTTTATTCCATTTTGAATGCTATATATGAAATAAGGATTTTAGAGAGGGGTTGATATTTCATTATTTTTGGAGCTGGAAAAAATTTTGTTTTTTCTTTAATTTTATTACGCCAATAAATAGATAATACAAATACAAACAACTTTTCTTAATTCCATTTTGAATGCTATATATGAAATAGGGATTTTAGCGAGGGGTTGACATTTCATTATTTTTGGAGCTGGAAAAAATTTTGTTTTTTCTTTAATTTTATTACGCCAATCGATAGATAATACAAATACAAATACCTTTTCTAAATTCCATTTTGAATGCTATACATGAAATAAGGATTTTAGAGAGGGGTTGATATTTCATTATTTTTGGAGCTGGAAAATATTTTGTTTTTTCTTTAATTTTATTAAGCCAATCGATAGATAATACAAATACAAACAACTTTTCTTTAATCCATTTTGAATGCTATATATAAAATAAGGATTTTAGAGAGGGGTTGATATTTCATTATTTTTGGAGCTGGAAAAAATTTTGTTTTTTCTTTAATTTTATTACGACAATCGATAGACAATACAAATACAAACAACTTTTCTAAATTCCATTTTGAATGCTATATATAAAATAAGGATTTTAGAGAGGGGTTGATATTTTATTATTTTTGGAGCTGGAAAAGTTTTTGTTTTTTCTTTAATTTTATTACGCCAAAAAATATATAATACAAATACAAACAACTTTTTCTAATTCCATTTTGAATGCTATATATAAAATAAGGATTTTAGAGAGGGGTTGATATTTAATTATTTTTGGAGCTGGAAAAGTTTTTGTTTTTTCTTTAATTTTATTACGCCAAAAAATAGATAATACAAATACAAACAACTTTTCTTAATTCCATTTTGAATGCTATACATGAAATAAGGATTTTAGAGAGGGGTTGATATTTCATTATTTTTGGAGCTGGAAAAAATTTTGTTTTTTCTTTAATTTTATTACGCCAATCAATAGATAATACAAATACAAACAACTTTTCTTAATTCCATTTTGAATGCTATATATGAAATAAGGATTTTAGAGAGGGGTTGATATTTCATTATTTTTGGAGCTGGAAAAAATTTTGTTTTTTCTTTAATTTTATTACGCCATTAAATAGATAATACAAATACCAACAACTTTTCTTAATTCCATTTTGAATGCTATATATAAAATAAGGATTTTAGAGAGGGGTTGATATTTAATTATTTTTGGAGCTGGAAAAGTTTTTGTTTTTTCTTTAATTTTATTACGCCAAAAAATAGATAATACAAATACAAACAACTTTTCTTAATTCCATTTTGAATGCTATACATGAAATAAGGATTTTAGAGAGGGGTTGATATTTCATTATTTTTGGAGCTGGAAAAAATTTTGTTTTTTCCTTAATTTTATTACGCCAATCGATAGATAATATAAATACAAACAACTTTTTTTTATTCCATTTTGAATGCTATATATAAAATAAGGATTTTAGAGAGGGGTTGATATTTAATTATTTTTGGAGCTGGAAAAGTTTTTGTTTTTTCTTTAATTTTATTACGCCAAAAAATAGATAATACAAATACAAACAACTTTTCTTAATTCCATTTTGAATGCTATACATGAAATAAGGAATTTAGAGAGGGGTTGATATTTCATTATTTTTGGAGCTGGAAAAAATTTTGTTTTTTCTTTAATTTTATTACGCCAATCAATAGATAATACAAATACAAACAACTTTTCTTAATTCCATTTTAAATGCTATATATGAAATAAGGATTTTAGAGAGGGGTTGATATTTCATTATTTTTGGAGCTGGAAAAAATTTTGTTTTTTCTTTAATTTTATTACGCCAATCGATAGACAATACAAATACAAACAACTTTTCTTAATTCCATTTTGAATGCTATACATAAAATAAGGATTTTAGAGAGGGGTTGATATTTCATTATTTTTGGAGCTGGAAAAAATTTTGTTTTTTCTTTAATTTTATTACGCCAATCGATAGATAATACAAATACAAATAACTTTTCTTAATTCCATTTTGAATGCTATACATGAAATAAGGATTTTAGAGAGGGGTTCATATTTCATTATTTTTGGAGCTGGAAAATATTTTGTTTTTTCTTTAATTTTATTAAGCCAATCGATAGATAATACAAATACAAATAACTTTTCTTAATTCCATTTTGAATGCTATACATGAAATAAGGATTTTAGAGAGGGGTTGATATTTTATTATTTTTGGAGCTGGAAAAGTTTTTGTTTTTTCTTTAATTTTATTACGCCAATCGATAGATAATACAAATACAAACAACTTTTCTTAATTCCATTTTGAATGCTATATATAAAATAAGGATTTTAGAGAGGGGTTGATATTTTATTATTTTTGGAGCTGGAAAAAATTTTGTTTTTTTTTTTAATTTTATTACTCTAAAAAATAGATAATACAAATACAAACAACTTTTCTTAATTCCATTTTGAATGCTATACATGAAATAAGGATTTTAGAGAGGGGTTGATATTTCATTATTTTTGGAGCTGGAAAAAATTTTGTTTTTTCCTTAATTTTATTACGCCAATCGATAGATAATATAAATACAAACAACTTTTTTTAATTCCATTTTGAATGCTATATATAAAATAAGGATTTTAGAGAGGGGTTGATATTTAATTATTTTTGGAGCTGGAAAAGTTTTTGTTTTTTCTTTAATTTTATTACGCCAATCGATAGATAATACAAATACAAACAACTTTTCTTAATTCCATTTTGAATGCTATACATGAAATAAGGAATTTAGAGAGGGGTTGATATTTCATTATTTTTGGAGCTGGAAAAAATTTTGTTTTTTCTTTAATTTTATTACGCCAATAAATAGACAATACAAATACAAACAACTTTTCTTAATTCCATTTTAAATGCTATATATGAAATAAGGATTTTAGCGAGGGGTTGACATTTCATTATTTTTGGAGCTGGAAAAAATTTTGTTTTTTCTTTAATTTTATTACGCCAATCGATAGATAATACAAATACAAATATCTTTTCTTAATTCTATTTTGAATGCTATACATGAAATAAGGATTTTAGAGAGGGGTTGATATATCATTATTTTTGGAGCTGAAAAATATTTTGTTTTTTCTTTAATTTTATTAAGCCAATCGATAGATAATAAAAATACAAACAACTTTTCTTTAATCCATTTTGAATGCTATACATAAAATAAGGATTTTAGAGAGGGGTTGATATTTCATTATTTTTGGAGCTGGAAAAAATTTTGTTTTTTCTTTAATTTTATTACGCCAATCGATAGACAATACAAATACAAACAACTTTTCTTTAATCCATTTTGAATGCTATATATAAAATAAGGATTTTAGAGAGGGGTTGATATTTTATTATTTTTGGAGCTGGAAAAGTTTTTGTTTTTTCTTTAATTTTATTACGCCAAAAAATAGATAATATAAATACAAACAACTTTTTTTAATTCCATTTTGAATGCTATATATAAAATAAGGATTTTAGCGAGGGGTTGATATTTAATTATTTTTGGAGCTGGAAAAGTTTTTGTTTTTTCTTTAATTTTATGACGCCAAAAAATAGATAATACAAATACAAACAACTTTTCTTAATTCCATTTTGAATGCTATATATGAAATAAGGATTTTAGAGAGGGGTTGATATTTCATTATTTTTGGAGCTGGAAAAAATTTTGTTTTTTCTTTAATTTTATTACGCCAATCAATAGATAATACAAATACAAACAACTTTTCTTAATTCCATTTTGAATGCTATATATGAAATAAGCATTTTAGAGAGGGGTTGATATTTCATTATTTTTGGAGCTGGAAAAAATTTTGTTTTTTCTTTAATTTTATTAAGCCAATCGAAAGATAATACAAATACAAACAACTTTTCTTTATTCCATTTTGAATGCTATATATGAAATAAGGATTTTAGAGAGGGGTTGATATTTCATTATTTTTGGAGCTGGAAAAAATTTTGTTTTTTCTTTAATTTTATTACGCCAATAAATAGATAATACAAATACAAACAACTTTTCTTAATTCCATTTTGAATGCTATACATAAAATAAGGATTTTAGAGAGGGGTTGATATTTTATTATTTTTGGAGCTGGAAAAGTTTTTGTTTTTTCTTTAATTTTATTACGCCAATCGATAGATAATACAAATACAAATAACTTTTTTTAATTCCATTTTGAATGCTATACATAAAATAAGGATTTTAGAGAGGGGTTGATATTTTATTATTTTTGGAGCTGGAAAAGTTTTTGTTTTTTCTTTAATTTTATTACGCCAAAAAATAGATAATACAAATACAAACAACTTTTCTTAGATCAATTTTGAATGCTATACATGAAATAAGGATTTTAGAGAGGGGTTGATATTTCATTATTTTTGGAGCTGGAAAAAATTTTGTTTTTTCTTTAATTTTATTAAGTCAATCGATAGATAATACAAATACAAACAACTTTTCTTTATTCCATTTTGAATGCTATACATGAAATAAGGATTTTAGAGAGGGGTTGATATTTCATTATTTTTGGAGCTGGAAAAAATTTTGTTTTTTCTTTAATTTTATTACGCCAATCAATAGATAATACAAATACAAACAACTTTTCTTAATTCCATTTTGAATGCTATATATGAAATAAGGATTTTAGAGAGGGGTTGATATTTCATTATTTTTGGAGCTGGAAAAAATTTTGTTTTTTCTTTAATTTTATTACGCCATTAAATAGATAATACAAATACCAACAACTTTTCTTAATTCCATTTTGAATGCTATATATAAAATAAGGATTTTAGAGAGGGGTTGATATTTAATTATTTTTGGAGCTGGAAAAGTTTTTGTTTTTTCTTTAATTTTATTACGCCAAAAAATAGATAATACAAATACAAACAACTTTTCTTAATTCCATTTTGAATGCTATACATGAAATAAGGATTTTAGAGAGGGGTTGATATTTCATTATTTTTGGAGCTGGAAAAAATTTTGTTTTTTCCTTAATTTTATTACGCCAATCGATAGATAATATAAATACAAACAACTTTTTTTTATTCCATTTTGAATGCTATACATGAAATAAGGATTTTAGAGAGGGGTTGATATTTTATTATTTTTGGAGCTGGAAAAGTTTTTGTTTTTTCTTTAATTTTATTACGCCAATCGATAGATAATACAAATACAAACAACTTTTCTTAATTCCATTTTGAATGCTATACATGAAATAAGGAATTTAGAGAGGGGTTGATATTTCATTATTTTTGGAGCTGGAAAAAATTTTGTTTTTTCTTTAATTTTATTACGCCAATCAATAGATAATACAAATACAAACAACTTTTCTTAATTCCATTTTAAATGCTATACATGAAATAAGGATTTTAGAGAGGGGTTGATATTTCATTATTTTTGGAGCTGGAAAAAATTTTGTTTTTTCTTTAATTTTATTACGCCAATCGATAGACAATACAAATACAAACAACTTTTCTTAATTCCATTTTGAATGCTATACATAAAATAAGGATTTTAGAGAGGGGTTGATATTTCATTATTTTTGGAGCTGGAAAAAATTTTGTTTTTTCTTTAATTTTATTACGCCAATCGATAGATAATACAAATACAAATAACTTTTCTTAATTCCATTTTGAATGCTATACATGAAATAAGGATTTTAGAGAGGGGTTCATATTTCATTATTTTTGGAGCTGGAAAATATTTTGTTTTTTCTTTAATTTTATTAAGCCAATCGATAGATAATACAAATACAAATAACTTTTCTTAATTCCATTTTGAATGCTATACATGAAATAAGGATTTTAGAGAGGGGTTGATATTTTATTATTTTTGGAGCTGGAAAAGTTTTTGTTTTTTCTTTAATTTTATTACGCCAATCGATAGATAATACAAATACAAACAACTTTTCTTAATTCCATTTTGAATGCTATATATAAAATAAGGATTTTAGAGAGGGGTTGATATTTTATTATTTTTGGAGCTGGAAAAAATTTTGTTTTTTTTTTTAATTTTATTACTCTAAAAAATAGATAATACAAATACAAACAACTTTTCTTAATTCCATTTTGAATGCTATATATGAAATAAGGATTTTAGAGAGGGGTTGATATTTCATTATTTTTGGAGCTGGAAAAAATTTTGTTTTTTCTTTAATTTTATTACGCCAATAAATGGATAATACAAATACAAACAACTTTTCTTAATTCCATTTTGAATGCTATTTTTGAAATAAGGATTTTAGCGAGGGGTTGATATTTCATTATTTTTACTTACTAATAAAAGTGGACTAGGCCTACTGGGGAAACCACTTAAAAAAAAACGCGCTTTGTACTTCACCTCAGGGGTAGTGTGGAAGAAAGTACTGATTACAAAAACTTACACAAAATCTGCCATCCTAAATTATATTTTCTAATAAATTCCTTATTTCACATATACTGCATTAAAATGATATCAGAAAAAGTTATTGGTTGGCTATCGATTGATTAAATAATATTTTTGGAAGAATTTTTTCCAGCTCCAAAAATAATGAAATATCAACCCCTCTTTAAAATCCTTATTTCATATATAGCATTCAAAATGGAATTAAGAAAAGTTGTTTGTATTTGTATTATCTATCGATTGGCGTAATAAAATTAAAGAAAAAACAAAATTTTTTCCAGCTCCAAAAATAATGAAATATCAACCCCTCTCTAAAATCCTTATTTCATATATAGCATTCAAAATGGAATTAAGAAAAGTTGTTGGTATTTGTATTATCTATTTAATGGCGTAATAAAATTAAAGAAAAAACAAAATTTTTTCCAGCTCCAAAAATAATGAAATGTCAACCACTCGCTAAAATCCTTATTTCATATATAGCATTCAAAATGGAATTAAGAAAAGTTGTTTGTATTTGTATTATCTATTTATTGGCGTAATAAAATTAAAGAAAAAACAAAATTTTTTCCAGCTCCAAAAATAATGAAATATCAACCCCTCTCTAAAATCCTTATTTCATATATAGCATTCAAAATGGAATAAAGAAAAGTTGTTTGTATTTGTATTATCTATCGATTGACTTAATAAAATTAAAGAAAAAACAAAATTTTTTCCAGCTCCAAAAATAATGAAATATCAACCCCTCTCTAAAATCCTTATTTCATGTATAGCATTCAAAATTGATCTAAGAAAAGTTGTTTGTATTTGTATTATCTATTTTTTGGCGTAATAAAATTAAAGAAAAAACAAAAACTTTTCCAGCTCCAAAAATAATAAAATATCAACCCCTCTCTAAAATCCTTATTTTATGTATAGCATTCAAAATGGAATTAAAAAAAGTTATTTGTATTTGTATTATCTATCGATTGGCGTAATAAAATTAAAGAAAAAACAAAAACTTTTCCAGCTCCAAAAATAATAAAATATCAACCCCTCTCTAAAATCCTTATTTTATGTATAGCATTCAAAATGGAATTAAGAAAAGTTGTTTGTATTTGTATTATCTATTTATTGGCGTAATAAAATTAAAGAAAAAACAAAATTTTTTCCAGCTCCAAAAATAATGAAATATCAACCCCTCTCTAAAATCCTTATTTCATATATAGCATTCAAAATGGAATAAAGAAAAGTTGTTTGTATTTGTATTATCTTTCGATTGGCTTAATAAAATTAAAGAAAAAACAAAATTTTTTCCAGCTCCAAAAATAATGAAATATCAACCCCTCTCTAAAATGCTTATTTCATATATAGCATTCAAAATGGAATTAAGAAAAGTTGTTTGTATTTGTATTATCTATTGATTGGCGTAATAAAATTAAAGAAAAAACAAAATTTTTTCCAGCTCCAAAAATAATGAAATATCAACCCCTCTCTAAAATCCTTATTTCATATATAGCATTCAAAATGGAATTAAGAAAAGTTGTTTGTATTTGTATTATCTATTTTTTGGCGTCATAAAATTAAAGAAAAAACAAAAACTTTTCCAGCTCCAAAAATAATTAAATATCAACCCCTCGCTAAAATCCTTATTTTATATATAGCATTCAAAATGGAATTAAAAAAAGTTGTTTGTATTTATATTATCTATTTTTTGGCGTAATAAAATTAAAGAAAAAACAAAAACTTTTCCAGCTCCAAAAATAATAAAATATCAACCCCTCTCTAAAATCCTTATTTTATATATAGCATTCAAAATGGATTAAAGAAAAGTTGTTTGTATTTGTATTGTCTATCGATTGGCGTAATAAAATTAAAGAAAAAACAAAATTTTTTCCAGCTCCAAAAATAATGAAATATCAACCCCTCTCTAAAATCCTTATTTTATGTATAGCATTCAAAATGGATTAAAGAAAAGTTGTTTGTATTTTTATTATCTATCGATTGGCTTAATAAAATTAAAGAAAAAACAAAATATTTTTCAGCTCCAAAAATAATGATATATCAACCCCTCTCTAAAATCCTTATTTCATGTATAGCATTCAAAATAGAATTAAGAAAAGATATTTGTATTTGTATTATCTATCGATTGGCGTAATAAAATTAAAGAAAAAACAAAATTTTTTCCAGCTCCAAAAATAATGAAATGTCAACCCCTCGCTAAAATCCTTATTTCATATATAGCATTTAAAATGGAATTAAGAAAAGTTGTTTGTATTTGTATTGTCTATTTATTGGCGTAATAAAATTAAAGAAAAAACAAAATTTTTTCCAGCTCCAAAAATAATGAAATATCAACCCCTCTCTAAAATCCTTATTTCATGTATAGCATTCAAAATGGAATAAAGAAAAGTTGTTTGTATTTGTATTATCTATCGATTGGATTAATAAAATTAAAGAAAAAACAAATTTTTTTCCAGCTCCAAAAATAATGAAATATCAACCCCTCTCTAAAATCCTTATTTTATATATAGCATTCAAAATGGAATTAAGAAAAGTTGTTTGTATTTGTATTATCTATTGATTGGCGTAATAAAATTAAAGAAAAAACAAAATTTTTTCCAGCTCCAAAAATAATGAAATATCAACCCCTCTCTAAAATCTTTATTTCATGTATAGAATTCAAAATGGTATCAAGAAAAGTTGTTTGTATTTGTATTATCTATCGATTGGCTTGATAAAATTATAGAAAAAAAATTTTCAGCACCAAAAATATTGAAATTTCATCCCTTTAATTCCTTAATATAATTCTATAAGGGTTATTGAAAATAATTAACATTATTCTGAAGGTGTAGTAATCTTTAAACTAAAATTTAGAACGAATAATTGTTGTCGTAAAAGAATATTTTTCGACCGCTGGCACTTTGAGCTCCGGCTGGTTTTGGAGCTGGCTGGCTAGGAGCTAACATGACACAGGTCCTTTTCTTTAACCCCTTATACTTAATCCCTACTACTCACATATGTCTACCCTCACTCCAAATATATCATATTGACAAATACAATCAAAACAATCAAGGTGACAAAATGCATACTAAATATTACAAAATAAAAATGTGATTGAGTTTTAACATAGCCCTTTGGTAAGGTATACAGGTGACGGATATAATCCATGACTGCATCATATGATATACCCAGAGATAATAATTGATTTATATTAAGAAGTACTAAATACTATTATTTGCCTTTAATAAGCAATACAATAACATGCACTGGTCTGTCACATTTAGAATAATGATATGAACGGACAAGTAATTGAGATGAGTCGTAATAAAAACAAAAGTTCTCCCTAAAAAGATCTTTCCATTGTTATATAACTTATCCTTATTGGGAGTGGAACAATTTCTCATAGATTTCTACCCAATGACTTTTTTTGTCAATATTGTGTTACAGTGCTCTCGGTATATAATATGTACACAGAAATTAAAAATTTAATAACAATCCAATTATATACTTACTGGAATATTAAATAAGTATTAAAGGATAGTTAACTCCTCAAATGTATAGAAACAAAATCCTAGAGCGGTATTTAAAATGATTTTAATTATTTAAAATGTATAAAAAAAGAAAAATACATAAAATTAAAAAAATAATACTGTTACGCAGCACCCTTCAGTAGCCTGCGGTTATCATAGAAAACGTACAGATAGAAAAAGAAGTGGAATTTTACTCATCACTCTACGATGTGCTGCGGTCGTCATAAGTAAAAGTACAAAAAAAAGAATATTCCAGAAATGTCCAGAAATTCGATTGAAGCATCTTCTGTTCTTATTTTGGTTATTTCGTTGTATATTTTGCAGGATATTTAATATTTGCGAGAGGGTAGGTTGGGGAATAGCATTAGTATGGGTCTCCTCACTTTCCTGGGATTTAAAATAAAGTTGCCCAAGCTTTCATGGTAAATAGTAGATCCACTGTACGCGAGACCGGATATGGATACTTCAGGCCCACCAGCATGGTTTTTGAAGATGAAAGAGGAAAAGGAAAGACGTAGGAAGGAAGAAAAGGAGGAAAAGGAAAGGCGAGAGGAGGAAAAGGAAAGGCATAGGAAGGAAGAAGAGGAGGAAAAAGAAAGGCGTAGAAAAGCTGAGGTAGAAATTATGAATGGTTTGCTGCAAATTCAGGAAAACCTTAAGCAAGAGGTAGGTCAGCTAAACAACCGAGTAGACCTCTTAACACAACAACAAGATAATTTAAAATTCAATTAAGAACAGCAGCAAGAGAATCTAAAAACCGATTTACAGAACCTAAAAATATATTTAGAACAACAAGAGAATCTAAAAAGTAATTTGGAAATCAACAAGGACAGTAGAGTTGGAAAGGCAAATTACAGCTGAAATTGCCGCGTTAAAGAGAAGAATTCGTAGACAAGCTTCCGAAAGCAACATTCAAACTGAAAACACTACCTCGTCCTCATCTATAACTGAACCAAGCCATATCCAAAACCCAGTTTTGCAAAGCTATCCTAGCAAGACCATTAAGCCACCCACGTTTGACGATTAGACAATATGGGAAACGTATCGACTCCAATTTGAAGCTGCAGCTAGAGCTTATAACTGGACCGAGAAAGAAATGGTTGCTTCATTGATAGTCTCGCTGCGAGGACAGGCAGCAACCGTTTTACAGTTACTTCCCCAAGAAGAAACCAGTTATTCATCTCTCGTCCAAGCTTTGGAGACAAGATATGGCCAGCAGCATTTGCAGGATATTCCAAAGCCAGCTAAAGGTTCGTAAACAGAAACATAATGAGAGTCTACAGGAATTCGAGGCTGATATAAGAAGGTTGATTCATCTGGCCTATCCACGGGTGCCGAAAGATTTCCAAGAACAACTCGGAATACAAGCATTTATTGATGGACTACAAGATGCGGAAATGCAGCAAGTCCTTCGTCTACAACATCGCAAGACACTGAAGAAGAAACTGATTGCGCAAAAATGAGAGAAATTAAATCCCAGGAAAGTGAGGATACCCATACTAATGCTATTCCCCAACCTAACCTCTCGCAAATATTAAATATCCTGCAAAATATACAACGAAATAACCAAAATAATAACAGAAGATGCTTCAATTGCGGAAGAATCGGGCACCTTCAAAGAACTTGTAGAAGCAGAGCTCGTTCTATAAATAGACAATCAGGGAATGAAGTCGGAAAGTCACAAAGATCAATCTTCCGAAGCCCGTCACGAAGTCCAACAAGAAATAGTCACAGCAGCCATGCGTCCCGAAGTAGCCAATTACCCACACCAAGCCGGTTTTCTAGGAATAATCAGGAAGTAGAGAATCGTAGAGTTTATCTGTATAGCAATGCAGATATTCTCTCCAGGCGACCCTGTTTAGAACGAGAATGCCAGTACAGTAAGGGGCTCGGAGAACGGAAGGAACCAGTTAATAAAGTTACCCTTCGGGCAACTACTATCAATCTAGAGGGCGGCGAAGAAGAAATCACCCTTAAAAGTTTGAGACAGGGACAGAAGAAAGACA
>OV651819.1:82529295-82548295 GCA_927349885.1 Psylliodes chrysocephalus
ACGTCAACAATTCTAGTAATCTTGTCTTTTGCTGGGTAAAGACGAACGACTATAGCTCTTTGCCAATTGTTTCGATAGCCGTTGGGGTCAACCATAATGGTAATGTCTCCAACTTGAATATTTCTTCTTTGTTCATGCCATTTTGTTCTTTTAATTAGCGTTGGTTAATATTCCCTAATCCATCGGGACCAGAATATGTCTGCTAACTTCTGTGCAGCCCTCCAGCTAGACATAAGATTTAAGTCACCATCACATGATTTCGTACAGGGTAGCGCAGCATAGTCAGGTCCAATCAAAAAATGATTAGGAGTCAAGCTTTCTGAGTCACAGGAGTCGAGAGAAACATGAGTCAGTGGTCGAGAGATGATTATGTTTTCACACTCTGCAAAGAGAGTTCGAAGAATATGTTCAGGTGGATGTTCTGTTGTTAACATTTCTTTAAGGATTTTTTTGATACTTTGAATGAGACGTTCCCAACTTCCACCCATGTTTGGAGCTAGTGGTGGATTATAAATAATTTTTATGCGTCTGAGGGATAAATACTTTTGGACTTCATTATCTTGAAGCAGAGTTTCAAGGTGTTTTGACAGTTCTTTGTCCCCTCCAATGAAATTACTACCGCAATCACAAAAAACTTCATCTGGGAATCCACGCCTGCAACCCATTTGACGAAGAACATTAATGAATGAACTTGCAGTTAAGTCATGTGCGATTTCCAAGTGAACAGCACGTGTAGCCATGCATGTAAAAATCACACCGTATCTTTTTTCCTTACTTCTTTTCACAGGTACTTCTATAGGTCCGAAATAATCTACTCCTGTTCGAATGAAGGGACGAATTGTAGGTTCAATGCGACAAGTTGGCAATTGTCCCATTTGAGGTATAGTTGGTGTTGCTCTTCGATTTTTGCACCATTGGCAACTATTCCAAATACTTTTGACAGCTTGCCTCATTCGTAGGATCCAAAATCTTTGGCGAAGATTATTGATAACGATTTCTTGGCCATGATGATACACGTCTTCGTGGTATCTGTGAATTAGAAGTTTTGTTATCATATGATTAGGGTCTAGGATGATTGGTCTTTTTGTATCTAGGCTAAGTTCGGAAGATTTGTCTGATTAGTCCGTCTTCGCCAGAATATATACAGGATAAAGAATACAACCTACTTTTAGAATTAAGAACTTTCTTTTCTTTTAATGCAGCTATTTCACTTGAAAATGCATCTTGCTGAACTTTCTTAAATAAAATGTTTTCAGCACTTCTGAGTTCATCAATTGAAAGTTCACCGTAGACATTTTTCTTAGTTTTTAATATTTCTAAAAACCTTAAAACATATGTTGTGGTCCTTAAAAGTCTTAGCCATTTTGAGAATCTATTAATATCGAGAATTAAAATATTTTCTTTAAAAGTCAAAATAAAAACAAAATTATTTGGTCTAGTTTCTAAGGTTTCTAAGTCAAGCATGTCATTATCAAAATTTTCTTTTGGCCAATGATCTGGTGTGTCCAAGAGAAATTTAGGTCCACATAACCATTTACTCTCTGTTGAAGGCATCAATCTCTTCGTAGCTTCATCTGCAGCATTGTCTTTGGAGTTTACATATTTCCATTCTGTACTGTTAGTCAATTCCTGTATTTCACCCAGTCTATGTGCGACAAATACCTTAAATCGTCGAGCTTCGGAGCGTATCCAGTGAAGTACTGTTTTAGAGTCACACCAATAGAAGATATTTGATATCTTTAGATTTAAGGATTGATTTAATGAATGACCTAAGCGTGCTCCTAAGAGAGCTCCCTGTAATTCTAATCGAGGAATAGATAAAGGTCTAAGTGGAGATACTCTAGTTCTAGCACATACAAAGGTCACTTTCACCTTATATTCTTGTTGAATTCTCAAATAGGCCACAGTTGCATAACACGTCTCAGAGGCATCAACAAAAACGTGAAGTTGTATGTCACTCCTATTTCTATCCAAGGTGAAGTACTGTCTAGGAATGTTAAATTTGTATATATTTTTTAAGTCTTTCATAAAAATTATCCATTTTTTATTCATATTAAATGTGATTTCGTCATCCCATCCAATCTTACTTCTCCAAATGTCTTGTAAAAGTAATTTACCGTGAACAAGTATATGAGATAAAAATCCTAAGGGATCAAAGATTGACATGACAATTTTTAGGACCTCTCTTTTAGTAGGTCGTCTACGATTTTCAAAAATGTCGGTGTCAATTTTTTGAAATTTTGTTTCGAACTTAAAAATATCTTCTTTTGGGCTCCAAAATACTCCTAAAATTCTCTCTGTGGTCGTTTCGTCACGATTTTCAAAATGTTTAGTTGTCTCCGCTATTAGGTCAGGATGGATAGAATCTAAAATATTTTTATCGTTGGCGATCCAGTTACAGATAATAAAACCTCCTTGTTTGTGGACAAATATAACGTCATTTATCAGTTGAATGGCGTCTTCTTTAGTGTCAGCCCCTCCTAGATAATCATCCATGTAGTGATTATAAATAATATCGTGAACAGCAGCTGGAAAATCGTCTTGATGGTCTCTGGCATTTCGATTTTTGGCTTCTTGGGCCAAACACGGTCCACTAGATGACCCAAAAAAGACAACACAGATTTCGTAGATGTCTGGGACCCTGTCTCTATCCATTCCTCTCCACAAGAGTCTTTGTGCCTGGCGATCTTCTTTTCTTACTTGTACTTGTAAGAACATTTCTTTGATGTCAGCCGTGAAGGCATATTTTTTAATCCTAAAGTTTAGGAGAATATCTTGCAGTCAATTATAGAGATCTGGACCGGCCAATAAGTGGTCATTTAGGCTTACGTTATTGCTGACAGCTGATGCGTCGAAGACGATTCTCAATTTATCTGATTTTTTGGGGTTTATGACTCCAAAGTGAGGTAAGTACCATGTCAAATTTGAAGTAATATGTCTTTAGGCAATTTTCTAATGTAGCCTTTGTTTAAAAGATCTTCAAATTTCTGACAGTAGCTTTCTGCGTATCTTTTGTTTTTATCCATTCTCCGTTCAGTGCAACAAAGTCTCCTAAAGGCATTCGTTTTGCTTTCAGGCATAACAATGTTGTCATTCTTCCACAACAGGCCTGTTTCATATCTGTTGCCAACTCTTTTCATAGTCGTGTCTAATATTTTTTGGGAACGTCTGTCTTCTGCTGATAAACCTTCCTCTTTTTTGCTAGAAATAGATTCCAGTTTCCACTGTTCTTTTACCAGATCATGTAGTCTTGACATTGCTATTCTGGATATAACAAAGAACGTCATTTTGAGAAGGCTTTGGACTATTTTCTTCGAGGTTTCCATGAAGAACCCATCCCAGCAGCGTCTTACTAATTGCGGGACCACTCCAAGGACCTGTTATTAACTGTCGGTTAACTAACCAGGGGCCAATTGTCTTGTCCTATTATTATTTTAGGTTGCGCATGTTTCATTGAATATATCTTACCAATGATATTTGGATAATCGTTTTTAAGGTTATCAACATCTATTGTTTGCGAGGGTTAAGATAGTCTAGTTGTTCGAACGTGTCTTAACTGAAAACTAGTAATCTCGTTAATTCCAGCTATGGTAAAACTTACTACTCTAGAATCATTTTGATGATGAACTATATCATCGTTAGTCCATTGTAGACAAAGAGATTAGCATGGACCTGACATTCCAAGAGTATTCGCTAAATTTTGATCTATAAGACTAATGGTAGAAGCATTATCAAGAAGTGCGTAAGTTTGATATCTCTTTTCACAATAATAAATGTACACAGGCAAAATTTTTAGTAAAACATTTTTATTTGTCGATATATGGCAGTTGATACCTGTAACAGCTTCAGAATTGTCTGAATTTGTGGGAATATCCTGTCTGGAAATAGGGATTTTATGTAATAGCTCATGATGTGGCTTATTACATCCCACAAGTCTTTCTCTTTCTGCATGTCCTTATATTATGGAATGGCGAAAGACATGAGAAACAGATTTTCTTTGTTGTTATTAGTGACCACCTTTCGTCGGTAGAAAGCAATTTGAATTTTTTACAAACACTGACATGATGATTGTCATCGTTACAACAAATACATTTTATATTCGTAACTTTTGTTGTCATAGTAATGTCTTTTTTGGCAATTCTAAATTTTGAGTGGTTCTGATTTTGAAAACTGTCTGTCTGAAAATTAATTTGGGTCATATTGTTTGCCTTTTCTTCTAACCATTGGCTTAGTTCGACCAATTTTGATTTTGGATTAGGAATTTTTGAAAGATATTCAATCCATAAAAGTTTATAACAAGTAGGTAACTTATTTAAAATATCAGTAATTAAAATGGGGTTTCGCAAATGATCTTCTTCGTGCAAAGATTCTAAAGTGGCTACAAAATTTTTGATTTCGTCCGAAAATTCAATAAAAAGATCAAATTTATCTTCTTTTATGTTAGGAAATTTCTTTATTTTGTCCAAAAGTACAAAAATTATTTGTTCAGAACGACCAAATCGAGATTCCAATAATTTTATGACTTTTTCAACATTTTGTGGCATAATTAGTAATGACTGAACGACTTTTTTAGCATTACCTTTCAGACATTTCTGTAATCTAAACTGATTTTCCTCATTCGAATAACCACAAAGTGCGTTTGAATTTCGATATTGATTGATAAAATTTGGCCAATCCATAGGGTTACCATCAAAGAATGGTAATTCCTTTGGCAACGATTGTCGAGTAAGAAATTTTGAAATTTGTGGAAGGCTCATTTCATTTGGTACTTTTGAAGTAGACGGTATATCTGGATTATAATAGAAAGGTTCTCTTACCATCCCATCTTCTAGAGTTGTTTGTGAATGCTGAGTGTTTTGTATACCTCTCCAAGGATTCTCACCACCGATCCAATCCTCCATGTTAGGACGAGCTGACTCATGTAGTGACGATCCGGACTCATTGCTTTCAAACTCATCTCCTATCTCTTCCAGTTGTAAAGCTAGCTCTAAATCCAACAGCACCTGCTTTTTTTTTAATTCCTCTTGCTCCAACTGCTTTTTCTTTATTGCATTCTGTATTTCAGCTACCCTGATTTTAGATGCTTGGCTATTCTTACTCTTGACTGTCTTTCTAGTGGAAATATCTTTACTTGAATTAACAGCTGTCAGTCCTGTCGCGTGCGGAACATCCTCCGCTTGGAATCTCGTCTGTCCTGTCAACGGGGGTGCTCTCTCAGATTGGACTTTTTTCTGTTTTAATTCTTTCAAGCGTTTGCTGCGTCTTAATAAATCTGTCTGTGCATGCGAACTCATTATTTCCCTAGTGCTGGTGTCAATAAAGGCTCAAGGACCATATGTTGTAATGTACAAACCTGTAAAATAGAAATTTATATCCGTGTCGAAGAACCAAAATTATTAATTAGAAAAGATTAAGATTAACAACTTTTTATTGTCACTGTCATCATTTTTTTATTGTCATATTTTTTTATGTACAGGGTGTAACAACTATATACAATATAAACATTAACAAGTAAATACAAATAGAAGTCAATATGTAACAATTATGTATTAGATGTTGAACTATTATTACTATTTCTATCATCTCAAGAGACTATTACAGTTTATAACAGGGATATATAAAAAATATACGAGCCTGTCTCAGTGAAGTTGTCCCAACCCTACAAAACATGATATTTGTGAATTTATCACAGGGCAAATTAAAATTATGAAATTTGACGATGCTAGAAACTAATCGTGTTTTTTTGGGTGGTATAACTTTTTGATAGAAATATTATATTTTTTATAGGTTATATGTGTTTTGTTATCTATTTTTTGTATTTTAACTTAATGTCATATATATGTGACATCTGTTTCCTAAAAGTATTTTATTAAAATATACCAACTCTCACTATCGTGTGACGTGTTATTTTGAATAAATTATAACATATTTTATGATATAAATTTTTTGATTATTTATATTCCAAAAAAATGAGAAAAACTTTCTATAAAAAAACAATCTGCAAGAAAGATTTAATTATTGGAATAAAAAACACAAAAATCTAAAAAAAAAACATTAAAACTCTGATTCTCATTTTTGACTTTTATGCCACATTGGGACGGAAATAATCCAATATTGTTACCTTTTTCTATGCCGCGTTTGAATATCCACATCGGATGCATCTGAGATGTGAATTTTTTATCATGTGATAGAGAATTAGATCTGACTGTAGTTGTAATAAACAAACGCTCTAGACTTTCTTGATCATTTTTGACAATGACAAGTTAAATCTTGTGACGGCCCTCCCCCTGTCCCCCCTTCTTTTGATTTGCTCGTTATTTTACTCTGACATGTTATTATTGTAGGGGGTTTTCTCGCCATTGAGAAAACGGTTCCTTAAGAATGGAGCTGGTTACGAGCGGTTCTTGAGCGCCAGATTTTTGGTGATGGTTTACTCCACAAACTTTCGAAACGGCGTCGAAAGTACTTGGGTAGCTACAGTCGGAGATGAAAAATTTCAGGGGTCAAAGGTCACTTAGACACAGGTAATAGTAGGCCACAAGTAACGGGCTTTAATCGTTGCTTGGGCTGGTACAGAACTTATCACTAGCTGAAAAACAAAGGGGAAATAAAGTATGGAATTAATAACCAGTAATACGGCAAGTTAACATTGACACATACCCAGATAGCACACGACGTCCAATGGACGTCCATATTTTGTCCAAATAATGTCCTGGATGTCCATGAACTTCATATGGATATTCATTGGACATCCGTTTTCCGTTATCCAATGGATATACCCATTCAGAAGTCCAATACATGTCCAAAAAATGTCCATGATGGACACTATAAAAATGACTAACTTAAAATAAATTATTATAATTCTTCTTGTATAATTTAATTATTCACTACTAGGTTTTAATTAAAATAAATCAAATAATTTTTCTCTTCTCTCACCTCTGTTGACAAGATAGAAAAGTAAAAGGCCACTCAGGCCAGACTCGAAGAAGAAAAGAAGAATGAGGTTCTGATGATGTTAAGATTGATAAGAAGAAAACACAGCCTATATGTAATGTAGCACATAGATGTTTATCTGGTAAGAAAGTAAGTATATTTATTAATTAAATCATTTAAAAATCTAAAAATTAAAAAGCAAATCGTTTGTTTTAAACTAATATAACCTATCAATTATATTTTAAACTTTATGTTTTCGATTTACATTCAAAGAATACCTTTCTTTTAGAACTTATGTCAAATGATTTACCTACCTATTTAAGAAAATGCCTTTACTAAAAGCTAACTTATATGCTGCAAATTCGAGATGACGTCAACACAATTATTATTGTAACTAAGAGGTGAGAAAACGTTCAAAGGAGAAGAAAAAAATTCAAGTTTCTATTTGTATGGCATGAGACATTAGCAGAAGAGGCTATTTAGAAGATACAAATATTTTTAAAGAAGCTGTAAGTTTTACTTTTATTAAAATAAAATCGTTTTGTAATGTTTAAGAATTAATGCGTTGAAAGTGTTTTATATGTTATTTCCCTTAATGTTCATAAATATATATTTTTATTGCAATTTTAGATTCAGCAGTTACCAAAACCAGGGACACGGACATGACGAACTTATAAATAGATGTTTTGTTTCCATAATTTCTAATATTCTCACAAAAGAATTCGCATAATATGATGGTATGCAAGTAAAGTGCTAATTTAAGAAATAATGAGCAGTTTTTTGTTTATATGTAAGTATAGAGTTAAAGTACATTAGTGAATGCATATTTTCATATTAGTTAATAACATTTTATCTAAAAGTTTTACATTTTTAACTATCAGTTTTGCCTGATCAGGCGTGTATTAATCAATTGATTTAAGACTCAATATTTGTATAAAATGTAATGTCTTTTTTTAGCTGCTGCTGAGAGTGACAATGGTGCTGCTTAAAAAGTAAGCAAAATAGCCTTAAGAAAATGACAAAGAAGGTCAATAGAAACGAGTGCGTATAAAACTAATATATGCTTGATATTATTTATGACAATAAAAATAAGTCCATAGTTTGCAATTATTTTATTTCATATTAATATAGGTGGTGATGTCCGTCAGATGTCCATAAATTGTCCAAAAGCAATACAAAAAGAGTCCATATATGGATCTTTCATGGAGTCCAAATGGATGTCCATGAGTGGGACATTTGTATAGTCCAGTGGATGTCCATTGGATGTCCTTTGGTAAAATGCTGGACGTCCTTTGGACAGCCGATATGTCCATGAATGGACTTCCGATGGACATCCAATGGATTGAGTTGTGCTGTCTGGGTATATTGTTTTAAACTATTTACAAAATAAAAAAAAGAAATTATATATTTCAACGCCCACCCCAGTTGTGGTGATAGTCAATATAACCCTAAACAAAAAATAGAGAAACAAAACGGACGGTAATAAATCCCAACTAGTCTAAATCAGATGTCAAAATTGAATTAAAATAAAATGAATATTTCGGTCGCAGAAAAATTATTAACTTGGCTATTTAGTCGGTAATTAAACTAAAACGTAATTTCCCATTTCGGTAAGAAAAAATCCTAAGAGCGGTCATAGCAAAAATTAACTATTTGACTGATGTATCGGGAATTAAACTAAAATGTAGGTATTTTACTATTTCGGTAAGGAAGAATTATCTAAACGATCATAGAGAGTGCTAGAAGACAGAAACGCGAAAGAACTACTTATAGTAAATATACGGAAAGGATAAAAAATAAATTTAAACTCGGGGTAGTCTATTATCCGAGAATGAGCTGATCGTCATCACGAGCCCGCTCAGACAGGTTAATGAAGCTATTTAAGATTTTTTTTTAATTTGCAATTTGCACGAAAAAATGAAGAATACAAATGGAAAAAGAAAACAAACGTGGATAGCACCTAAACCAAGAATGAACTTATCGTCATCACGAGCCCGTTCAGACAGGGACAGGATGGTATTTAAGATTATTTAAATTTACGGTAAAAGAATAAACAAACTATTAAAAGAGCGAAAACGTCTCCTCGAAAACTCCGTTTATAAATATTCTCAACTTAGTTACAACGCGGCACTTACTAAACAAAAGTATTTATCAATAAAATCAAATTTAATTTCCGGTTTAACCTAGCAAAAAGAAAAAAATTAATTTCTTAGTACAGTAAATTCTAATATTTATTAATGAAATCAAATTAAATCTTTCAACTTAACACTATTTAAAAAAACGGTATTATATTTGCCAAGAAATATATTCTAATATTTATTAATAAAATCAAATTATATCTGTTAACTCAACACGGAATTAAAATGTTCCTATTTCTAAAAGATAATTCGGTTTTTAAATTAAATACGGTCTCAATAAAACGAAACAAGGATTTTTTACCTAACGGATTTATAAACACGAAAAACTTATCGACGGCGGACTTAGTTGAGAATGCGGCTATTACTCTGATTTACTGAAAATCAAGTGTGTCTCCAAAATCTTTTAATTCGCGACGAAAGCGAGAATAATTCCCACTCTTCGAAGTACTACCGCGCAACAATATGTCGATCGGCAGCGCGCAACTGATTCGACGCCTAAGGCAAACGGCTCGAGCGCACTTATTTGTATTAAAAATGAAAAATTAATATAAACCCATTGAGGAAAAATTGACTTCGTTACATTATTTACCTTACAAGTTTTACTTTAAAGTCTTTACTTACTGTATTTCGCCTTGTTTCTCTGGTAGAAGAAGTGATCGTCTAGTTAATTAAGTGATAATTTATATACCCACGTTGTGTTAATGTTAATTAAGGTAAACCAGAATTCGATGCAAAGTTTGGTGCAAATTGATAAATAAAACACACAAATTCATATTTAAACTCTTTTTATTTTTCATACTTTAAATGTGATGCAATAATTAGCAAATTATATTACAATTTTTACTATTTACTGAGATCTCACTTGAGTCCCATTCAAACGCAAACCATATTCATTTGCTATGAATATATATATTTTATTCAAGTTGATGACCAATGGAGTTAACGAACAGCGTCAATTCGCCAGTTAGTTGACTACGGGGTTGATGTTAATTTGATTCTATTCTAGATGTACACAGGTTGCACCACTTAGGTAAATATTTCGATGAGTATAGAGGTGATACCAACGGAAGTAACTAACAGCGCCAATTTGCCAGTTGATTACCTTACTATGTTGATTTCACGTATACTTTGTTTCAAAAATAGTAGAACGGGTTGCTTAGGGTATAGGTGTCCCCCCCTTGAGCTAACAAAGAGCGTATTCGTCAGTTGGTTAACTTACTATTAAACTTTACCATCTTGGTTTGTACAATTTATCCAAGATAGCACATCCCTGTATATTTCTAAAATATTAATTTTTATAATTTCTATTGAGTTAACTTAATACAACCCTGTATATTGTTTTATATTGATTATTATAATTACCTTTTAAATTATTTAATACAACCCTGTATATTTTTTATTACTAATTATTATAATTTCTATTAAAACACTCAAAAATTCACCCATCGAAACAGATGTCTATCCTAACTGTCTTTCGGGGTGTATGACTTGAAGGCCATATGGTTTACTGGTTAAATTGATAATATTTTGTAGCAAATGTCAAGCTGCCCTTAACAGAAACCCCGGTGGTATCTCAAAGAAAGTTACATAAATCTTGTGATTCACCATTGAAAATACAGACATTAGATTATGTACTAATTTGATCTAGCATTGTGACAGCGTCGATTTAGGTACGTCGCAGCGTTGAGCGTCGAGGTGCCTAGCTTCATGGTGAAAAGAAAGGTATTTAATACGGTACTGTATTGGGACAGATATACGGTAGAATTATGTAGGTGGTGCGGGACGTGATATTATGAAGGAAATATTTAGGGACAGCAAGCGTCGGAAATAAGGCGTGGGACGTTGAGCGTCGAAATGAGTGTACGGTAGGAAATACTTAGATGGTGAGGAATGTGACAGCAGTACGTTGGGCGTCGAGACGTTGATACCTTCGGGAATAGGAAGTTTTGTAGGATAGACGTCGTTTAGGAAGAGCGTTTTAGAAAAGGTACTGACTACTGAGCTTGAAATATAACTGGGTACAAATAATAAATAAATGCTTGCTCATCAAATAATAAAATTGAATGCATGCACATCAAATAATTAAAAATGAATGACTGCGAGCTCATTTGGGTCTGGCTTTTTATAATAAAGTTTAATGGCTTTTGTGACGTCTCTATGTCTTAAATCTCATCGAAATACTGTGGGTGCAGGGGGTGGCTTATTTATTATGTGCCTTGAAAGCTTTGTGTTTCGAAATATTGTTGACATCGGTCTTAGCATCGAAACTAGGAAGATAAGCGAGTTAAGTGTTTTAACACGTGCACGAAATTTGGATATATTACGGACGTTGTTATAGCTATTATTTAGTAGGTATCGTAAATAAGATTTAATTATCTAGGAATTTTTTTGTTAAATAAAGGATTTTCAATTTAATAAGAATGCAATATTATATTTAATAAATGGAATAACTAAATTATTAAGGTACCTGGGTGCGGTAGGTTACAATACTTTTTAAATTTGACTTTTAAGACTACAATTCAACCTAAATTTGATATCTAAACAAAAATCACTTTTATATTTATTCTAGCCTAAACAAAGGATAAATTGACAAACTTAGCTTCACAGAACACTTACCTTCTGGCATGGAACGAACATCCCATTCACATCTCATTTCAAATCGAGATGCAAGAAATGTAATCTAGATAGCTTAATCTGGGATAAACAAACGCAGATGTAGATGTAGTAGATGTGTCCGATGTGGATAAACAAACGTTGAGGATGTAAAAAATGCATCGGATGTGGATATACAAACGCGGCAATTTTCCTTACATTTTAAACAGGAATACCAAGTCATGCTCCTTTCTGTGTATGTATATTCAACAAAAATCTGCACAAGTTGAAAGACGGGTGCCAGCCAAAAACCCCGGCGAACAAATCCCCGAGACGAAATCCCCGCGACCAAATCACCGGAACAAAATCCCTGGGGTCAAAATCCCCGGGGACAAAATCCTGACGACCAAACCCCCGGAAACAAGAATCTCCGGTGGCAGAATCCCAGGGATAAAATCCCTGACATAACAAAATACTCGTGCCAAAAAACAATGCAAAAAAATCGAAAAATATTATTCCATTAAGTTTCAAAACATGATAAAGCATGCTTATGCCCGATATACCCAGCCTTTCACAAAATAATTTAACGATTATCCGCGCCAAAAAATAACTCAAAATAAATCCAAAAATAATATTCTCTTAAGTTTCAAAACATGGTAAAGCATGCTTACGCCCGATATACTCAGCCTTTCACAAAACAATTTTCACGATTAGCCGCGCCAGATATTATCCTTAATGTAACAATATTCTCGTGTATTTTTCAACTGATATATGTCGTGTATTAACAAAAATACAAGATATACGAGTACATAGCATAAAAAATGCTCGCAGGTGAAACTGTAAGTAGGAAAGAAAATTGGAACAAATGGAAAATCGCTTGTCGGTATTCCTCCAAGGCATTGCCCAAAATTTCCGATTATAATATTTCTTTTTATACATATTGTTTGCGTTAATTATTGAAATAAGATTTTCAGCTTTGTTATTAAGATAATTATTCATAAAGTTGAATTTATGATCGATATTGGAATTCATGAGTTTATTGTTGGAATAAAATTTCTGAGTTGTGCGAATTTATGGTATTTTAAGCAATTATTTTTTTGTATCCAAGGGATTTCTTTACAGGGATATATTTTTATTCAAGGGATTATTTTACTGGGATTTTTGTTATCGGGGATTTTGTCGCCGGAGATTTTAGTTTCCGGGGATTTTGTTACCGGTGATTTTAGTTTCCGGGGATTTTGTCACCGGGGATTTTGTCGCGGGGATTTTGTCGGCGGGGTTTTTTTCGCCGGGGATTATATCGGTAACCCTTGGGAGACGATATAAACCGCAGCCGCCACGTGAATTTTAGGTTATGACTGGAACTAACCAGTCAATCCTAAAACCATATGACACATGTGTGTACCAGACACACCCAGAAACTGACGCCAAAACACATCTGTCGCCGCTGAACCGCCCCAGAGTTATTTTTCGCGACCCATTCTCGATTTAGTCAAAATCTTGCTTTTTTCCTCAGTACTACGGATATTCGAGATTGAGATTTTTGAAGTGTTACTATTACTTTATTACCTAGTTTAGTACTAGAAGCTATAAAAAAACTTACCATTGAAAAGCTTCCTTGGTTTATTTAAACGTAAAGAAATCATTTAGCTGAAGTTTTTTTTTTATTTTTGTCCAGCTTTTTTCGCACAGTTGACATTTATTTATACTTATGATCTATTCGCCTATCCTTAACGGCTGCAAATCTGTCTATAACATCGTCGTAAAATTTTGAATTTTCTGATAACTGTTTAACAAACTGCTTTTCAATGGATATTAGGGCTAAATTAGAAAGTCTGTCTTCACTTGTTGAATTTCGTATAAAACTTTTAATGCGCTTTAAAGCTGAAAAACTTTGCTTAACTAACACACTAGTGGCTGGGATGGTTAGTACTAATTTACACAACTTAACGACTTCACAAAAAGACTTATTTCAACCAGTTGTTATAAGAAAATTTAACACATTATTGGGCGTCTTTTTATCACTAATTTCAGTTGTTTCATAAACAACACTTAACTGGAATATCGAAAAAATTTCCATAATTTAATTTTAGTGAATTAAAAGCGTCCGATGGAAATTTTGATGAATCGTAGTTACTAATATTAAAATTGCACAATTCAACAAATTTTAATTCGTTAAAGTTTTGAAATCGAGAGTTCATTTGTTGTAAAATATTATCAAAAATTGCGGCGTATAATCGACGATAGGAGGTCTCTTTGTCACCAACATTATCAATTCTAATTCTCTTTCTTTCAGGTTCTAAGCCAATGTTTTGAGTCTTATTCCAAAAGTGTTCAAACTTTATTAATTTTATTTTTAAAATCATCAATTTGGTCAATGCAAAAGCCAACGTCATTTGACTTTGTCCGTAAAATGTCGAATAAAATGTCACCAAAAAGGGAAAATCTCTGCAAAAATGTTGAGCAAAAAATTGAAATCAAAGTTTTGTTTGAGCCAATGCAAATACCCTGTAGCGGCAGTAACATATTCAGCGTCCCATGTTTTTTTATTATCCCAAACTTCTTGAAAAAAGTGTATCAAAGAATCACGGTATTGAAACACTGTTTGCACTAAACGTCCATTGTAGTTCCATCGCGTCAGAGCAACTTTTGGAAACGTTTTTTGAACGTGAATGTCCAAAGCGCGAGTTCTTTTCGATGACTCTAAAAAGAAGGGAGCCAAACCACCAAGCGTCGAAAAAAAACTTTGCAATCTTTAATATTATCCATGCTTCGCGATAAAACCAAATTAAGTCCATGTGCTAGACAGTGAACGAAAATTGCATGTTTAAACTTCTCTTTCACTTTAGCTTGAAGGCCTTCTTAATGGCCAACGATTACGGCAGCACCATCGTAGCTCTGGGCAACAAGCTTAGAATCACATTCTAAACTTGAAATAATGTCACAAATAATTTTAAACAATGCATCTGCAGTTCGTTCGTTAGTAACGTCCAAAAATCCTAAGAATCGCTCTTGAGGAATGCCATCCAATACATATCGCACAACAATGGATAATTGACTTAAGTTTGCTACATCTGTGGTTTCATCAAGCGCAATTGATATGAAAGGTGCTTTTTTAATTTCACTTTTAATGTGATCGATCACAACGCCGGCAGTGCATTTAATTGAATCATTTTGAATTCTGTTTGAGGTACATCGGAGAGTCGTCGATTCAATAAAATAATTTTTTAGGGTATCATCTTATGTTGCTAAAAAACTTAGAAGGTCCATGTAATTTCCTCGATTGGCGGACCCACTTGATTCATTGTGACCTAAAACTTAGTTCATGCTCTCCCAGGAAACAAGTTACATCTATTACTCGTTGTAAGACGTCCATATTTTTGTTTAGCCTTATATTGTGAATTTTGTTGCCTATTTTTAAATGATTGTCCAAACTATGTTTAATGTGATAGGTCCCGAATGTTTTTTCTTTAATTGTAGAACTTATATGAGATTTGCTATTTACATGTCGTTTTACAGTTTTGTGAAAATTATTCAAGTCTGTAATACCGACTAAGTTCCAATGTGTTTTTTCGGCTATATTAAAAAGTAAGCAAGGCCAGCAAAACAAGTTCTTCAAAGTTTTGCAGCCGGTTAACCATTCATTCTTTTTATAGAACCCTACGTGAAAATGCCTGGTTAATTTTTTTGCTGACTTTTCTACTTTCGTCTTTAAATTGATAGGATCCTTAAGTCTACTAGAATTAATAATGTCGTTTTCTCCTTAAAATGTTTACTTGAAAATCCTTTTTTCAATAAAGAGCACACAATACAGACACAATTTACCACAATATTATTGCTCACAGGCATAGTGCATAGTTCGTCCATTTTACAAAAAGAAAAACAACTACGAAAAACAAACCTAAATCTATCTGAAGTCTACGATTTTACAACGATTCGCGATGCGAATTGCAATATGCGTAAGGCGACGTAAAAATCGCTGCCTCTCGACCGTATTTTACGTGTTCAAACAGACTGACACTGTCGCAGCAAAGCAGGGTCAATAACACGAAGCGAAATCAGTTGGAAGATAAGCCGGCTTTTTCAAGACTCGCTTCCGCCGACGGACTCGAAGTATATGATATGCGTTTACACAATTAATTGTCTCATGGGTGGTGCGTGCGTTTACACAATACACTAATGTATTGTTAGTACATTTACGAAGTTTACGTAATGTTTTAGAGAAAATATAGTACCTAAATTAATATTAATTTCTATGCATTGTAAACTGAAAAATATTTGTTTTTAAATCTCAAAGTATAGTAAAGCTTGCTTCCCCCGCTTTCATGGACTGCAAGCCCCTAATTAGGTTAATTATTCATTTAAATAATTAATTATTGTGTGTGGATAAAGGATCAATATCCAAAGCAAAAAAACTAAAAGTTGTTTGCAGTATTATTCTCTATAATATTTGTTTTATACATGATATCTCTAAAATGGATCGTAATCAAAAAATTTGAGAAAAAGTGTAAAATTTTAATTTTTTTGTATTTTCGTTGGTAATGAATATATTTATAAAAAATGTTTCGAGTAAGATGTATGTACCAGTGTACCTATTTAGTATATCCTCTAAATATTTACAGAATAACTGGAAAAAGCCTATAATAACTTTAGGTAAAACAGGAATCTCACTTGAATATTTGTTCTAAAATATTATTTTGATTATTTTATACTATTCTTAGCTTGTTATGTAAATGGAGAAAACGCTTTAAGATATTCTAAATAAATAGAATAAAAATTGTATGTGCCAGTGTCTGAAAAGTACAAACTGTGTTAGTTGTACGAGTTTTTTGGGTGTTTGTATTTATTTTATATTTTGTCTAATTAGTCTCTTAAATAATTTACGTCGTAAAAATATAGACCACAATAGGATTGTTAATGGCTATATTTATATTTTTTTAATGGAAATTCCTTCAAGATTGTTCATGCTACAAAGTTGAATTACATACAAAAAGAATAAAAACGTCCACTCTTTTAATAACATAGTGTTTGCTACCTATTTTTACTACTTTTCCAGCCTCTGTACTGTTTGTTTTGAGGCTAGAATATATAACATCTTTTCAAAACAACACGGACATGCTAACTCGTATCTTTTTTTTGTTCTTGTTTGGGTTTCAAACGTTACGGCGTGCAGTAAATTTTAAGTTGGGCTCAAGTTGCACATCGGGTCTTTCTTGGACCGGAACAGAGTTGGTTTTAGTGAATTCTAGAATATTTTATTTATTTATTTATATTATATTATTGCATAGTATTAAAATGTAAAGATTTTGTAAACTCAATAACGTTGGAACTATTTTCAGTTTGTTTATCTTACTATATTTGTAAGACCCTTATATTTTTTAATAATTCTAATATTTATATTAGCTTGATTTACTAATAGCCCCAAAATAATTTGACACTTCAGTGAGGTAGAAAGAAAAAGGTTATTGATATGTTTTGCTTTGACCGTAAATTCTGGTAATGTTATTGATTTCACTATGACAAACTAACTAGGGCCTGAAGGTTACACTGAAGTGAAATTTAAATTCATTCGAGTTTTTTGTTTAAAATAATTAATATTGAGATATTAGAGTATATTCATTTTTGCTTGTTTACTGTTACCAATTTATTATTATTATTATTATTATTATTATTATTATTATTATTATTATTATTATTATTATTATTATTATTATTATTATTATTATTATTATTATTATTATTATTATTATTATTATTATTATTATTATTATTATTATTATTATTATTATTATTATTATTATTATTATTATTATTATTATTATTATTATTATTATTATTATTATTATTATTATTATTATTATTATTATTATTATTATTATTATTATTATTATTATTATTATTATTATTATTATTATTATTATTATTATTATTATTATTATTATTATTATTATTATTATTATTATTATTATTATTATTATTATTATTATTATTATTATTATTGTTATTAATATTTAAATTATTTGTTGCAAGAGATATGTTAATCACCGCTGTTGACTGTTTTGCCTGTGTTGTCTTGGAAATTGTTTTGTTTATTCTTGTTGATACCTTGAGCAGGCCGGGACCATTGCACTTCTCCTTAAGGTGTTTAAGAAGGCTCTGTGTCTGGAGGGGAACCTCGCGCTTTGGTGTCCATTGCACTCCACCAGTGGTATTGTCAAGTGATCTAAATCACGGATTATTATTTTTTATTGTTTTGTGTAGCAAGTTTTCTGCGATCTTGAGTGAGTACTGTATTACTCATTGCACAAATCGATACATTTGTTCAGGCACTTTGGATGGGTGTTTCGCGTTTAATGCCCATGGCACATTCATTGTGAGTACGTTGTCGTTTCTGGAACAGTCTAAAAATTGAAAATGGATTTTATTTTTAGGAATCAAATTGATAATTACGCCTAAGCACATAAAAATTATTTATTTCAATCCAACTACTTGGTATTCACAATTTAAAGCAGTTTGTTATGTCAATGATTTCTTCTCAAGATTAATTGTTTATTATTTATGCCTAACTTTAATTAAGTCATGTTTTATAGAATAAGTATGCTCAGAAGTATTTAATATTTCCAGGTATGCCATTGACCATTCTGAATCGGAATCGCCCAGTCGCTTATAGTGGATTCGACTCAAATGCTCTTGCTCGATGACAAAGCGCTTTTAGTTCTGAATTGATTTGGGCAGCATTTTTATAATTCAAGTTTATATCTAGCAGTGCACACAGCAAGCACGAGCTAGTATTTGACATTGGTGTAGCGCATCTTTATCGTTATTCGACTGGCACAGTTAGCACTTAACATTTCAGGCTTCTAACAAATTTTTAACGATATTTATTTATAGTTGCCAAACCAAAAATTAAATCTCTATTAATTTCAAAGATTTTTCATTCTCACTAATAATAAAAACAAAGATGGTAACATATTTAAAATTATTAAATAATTCCTAACCTCCAAAATGACACTGGCACTGAAAAAAAGTACAGTTCCAAAAAATTCGAACTTTGAGCAAGAGCGCCTACCAGTCGAACCAAAATTTCACTATGCCTTGGTACCGAGCAATTTGAGTCGAATGCAATAATTGACTTTTAATTAATTAGGTTCTGCCAGTCAAACAGACACCACTCAAAAAAGTAGAACTAAATGCGCATTAATGCAGCCAGTCGAATCCGCTATTAGTTATTTACATCAAGTGGGTAATTATTTTTTTGTATTGTTACACTGGTTTTTGGTATCGCAATTTATTTTAACTAAACTTTAACAACAATTATACAACTGATACAATAACTT